>APFE031389578.1:136463-168640 GCA_000404065.3 Pinus taeda | reverse complement strand
TAATAATTATATAACTAAAAAAATTTATAATAAATTACATTGGCATTGAATGAGACTAAAAAAATGCAACTAAAATAATCAAAAGAAAACAAAAATATAATCTCTCATGTCTAATGGATTGGATTGAGTAAATTGAATATTCATAAATCCTTCAGAATCATCCCTACATATGGATATTGTACAAGATCAAGGATGTGATCATCCTCACTATCTAAGAAAGCCAAAACCTTTGCACTCACTAACCTACATGGGTACTTCAGTTGGTTCCTCTTTGAAAACATCTACCACACATATATTCATACAACAATTGTCGACCTAAGAGGATTGTGGTAAAATGTATGTTGAGTTACCATAAACTTCTCAAAAAATAAATTAAATATATTTGAAGTAGATTGGAAGATATTCCCCCCTCAAACACATTATGGTAACAATCCATAGTAATACAAAATTATCATAAAAGGATAGAGCACCTAATCATTCCAAGCCTATAAAATAAATTATCTAATTAATATATCATAAGTAAATTAATGTGTTTCACATTAGTATTATGGTTTACTAGTACCATAATGATAAGGCACAAGCACCTAAACTTATCGAATCCATGTCAATTGGTATTTAGAAACCTAAAAGTCACTAGCATCAATGATGTTCACACTAACATATCTCTACACATATTCCAACTAACACTTTCCTACAATTTAAAGGTACATATCAAGGAAATGGGGAAAATAATCACCCCTCCTAGATAGCTTAGTGATGAAACAAAAATCCTCCTATGTGGGTTGGTATCACAAATCTAGACCAACCTTAAAAGAATGCCTACCATTATTCTAGTGACAAATCAACTACACAATAAGTGTGTGTTCTCTAGGTAACCTAACCTCATAAAATTTGATGAGGCCAACATCCCTCAAAAGAAGACGAGTTTGAGGCGCAACAAGATGAGGGAGTATGTCCATTTCCCCATATCATGCCTCCCATATATGCACAAAAGGAGGTTTGAGTTGGCCTATTGTTGTTGTGGTTATTCATAATTCACATATAAATATCATTAGTTAATTATTCCTATCAAACAAACAACTATACTACATTACCATTTTTAATATTTATTAAATATTATATAAAATTATTTTACAACAAACCCGTATAAAACTAAATAGTGCACACATTTTAAATAATACACCATTAATAACACACTAAAAATTTATAAGCACATTTTGACGCTGTTGGAAGTCACCAACAACAAGGTGGTCTCCCTGATATGAAGTCTCAATTAGACCTCACACAATTTGAAGTAGGAATCCCGACTGGAAAGTATTGTCGGTTACCATTATATTCAAAACTTTCCTTGACTACAATAAGAAACACAAGAGAAATGCATGCACTTTCAAGATAAAAATTATTTTATCCTTGTGACATATTATATTGTAAAGTGTATAATGGTTCTTTCATAGAACAGAAATGAAAGTGAGTTTTTAAGAGAAAACTAATAGTACTATCCTAATAAAGGCACACACATATATCTAAAAGAATAATTAGTAATCTTGTGAAATATTTCACAAAGAAACCACAATCATGAAAAGAAAAAGACACATGATTCAAGCATGCATATTAAAGTCAATGAATTAGTTCATTTTCATTAGTATGTATTAATATAAACATATACTGTAAACAATGAAAGAATAGTCTCACAATCATTCACAACATATACATGAAATGTGTGCCAGCAACAAGAGCTTTTAATTATTGAGTGAAAGTTCCAAGGTACAACATTACAATGATACAACACTTATTCTAATAATGGAGCATTAAGCAACCACTTGCTTCTCAAAATCCTATTCTTCTCTCCTATTTCCTAGATTGAGAAGCCAAGGTGAAAAGTCCTTTGCTTGAGCTATGTGGGTCTATATATAACAAATGATGTAACTCCCTCGTGACTCTTTAACTTCCCTCGTGAATCTTGGGCTTCCATGTGATTTTCTGAAACTCCTATGAGACCTTTGGACTTCTACATGAATTTTCACATTCTATGAGTGACCTTTGGACTTCCACGCTCTTTACATTTCTCATTTTTTGAAAATTACATAATTACATCCACAACGATGTGGCAAACATAATGACAAATATGACTCTCTATATGACAGTTGGATAAGTCATGACTTGGAATTGATGACATGGACTTCATTGTAGAGTGTTCATGCCACAGTTCTCTTCTTGTTGTCATCTTTGTACCTTCATGATAAGTTTTTCATGTACTTTATATTACTCTTGCAAATGGCTAGATGATATGGAGTCTTCCATGTGACCTTGATCTTCCATATTTTATCATGATCTAGTGTCCCTTCATCACCTTGCATGATGATCATATTTTTCTTTCCATATTCACAAGTGTCTTCTTTCATGGTCTGCTTGGCATCCTCCTTAAACATAATCTTGTCATGTTAAGATATAGTACCTGTAGATGAAATTCACTCATGACAAGTTGACATCAGTATAAAAATATCCTAGTCTAACTTCTTCATGTAATTCACTGATTGGACCCAAGACTAAGTGCAGGACTGAGGAGGAGGAGGCTTAGGGATTCTGCAGTGTGTAGTTCCAGGAGGAAGTGGAGTCTAGAGACTATGATTGCGCAATGCGTAGTGGCTAATGTACTTGAAGATAGAATTTTGTAATTGAAGGAGATAGTGACATACCAAGGCAGGATTACTCACTATGATTGCAGAATCTACAGTTCAGGGAAGACTGAGCATAAGATTATGTAGTTGCATAGGTCGAGGAGATAATGAGTCCTAACTATTAACTGCGACTATGAAGTTCACAGTGGAAGACTTGCTAGGAGAAAGAATTATGTAGTTTTGAAGGATATGAAGTAGAAACTAGACATTATGACTGTGCAATGCGCAGTCCTTGGAGGAAAGTTAAAGAGTGGTTGGTCGAGCAAGGGTCACTTTAGAGATTGACTAAGTGTGGGATCAATGGGGCAGAGATGAAACCAGAACATGACTTGAACATGATCACACACTCATAAACAATCACCACACAACAATCAAACACTTAACACCCAAAATCAACATGTACCATTGAAACGACAAAAAAATGACACTTACCTCCAAGTGCGACACTTATGATACACTTTGCAACACAAGTGACAATGATAACCAGATATTGCACATAACTTTGGGAATGAGTCTAATACATGTCTCTATGATAGATAGGACCCATTAGTACCAAATTTTCCTCTTAAATGTGCACTCTAATTCTCTTCTATAAAGTGCAACACTTCCCTTACCAAAAGACAAAACTTATATTTTCTTCACAAAGGAACTTGGAAACTTAGATAACAAGCATGGAATGTCTTTTGTTACTAGGAATGACAACTCACATAGTTAAAGAAAGCTCCAAATTTTGAATATAGGCCAAAATTTGGAGGGTGGTGTAGCGGCGACAAAAACACACTAACACCTATGATATGCCCCTTTTATAATAACATTATAGTAATGATGTTGTTACTAAATGTTCCATGCACTAATTAATCCAATAAGATTTAAAAATATTATAAGTTATTGATGTGATTTGAATATTACCGCCCTATATTTCCATCAATTCACCATATTTGGTGCACTAAAGTATTTTCTTGTGCACTGATAGTTATGGGGCACTGTAAATGAAAAACAACATATTAGTATAGTGTACTTAGCTATTAGTTTACATATCACTGTATTTTGGAATTTTCTCCAAGAATTTGTGATGCACCAAATCTTGTAGGTGGAACTACTCCTGGTGTATTCATACATTCATCAACACATTAGAGAGCATGAAAAAATCATATGCTTAACGTTATAATTGTTGAATGCACTTAAAATTTATAAAATCATTGTATGCTAGTGCAACCTATATATAAGTACTATTAGTTACTCCAAGCCACTTTGGTATGCTTATTTATTGATCTGTGTACAACTACTCCTTGGCATTGTTACTTAATTTTTATACTATACCTAATATTATTAGGTGCACCTCTCTTAGTGCATCTATATATTCATTATTGAACTAGGTAAAATGAAAATATCTCATGCTTAAATATATCAGTTGAGTGCATTTAGATTGAATTGGAACACCACTCACTGGTGCAACCTATATAAGCACCAATAACTAATGCAATTCGAAACCCAATGTTGTACTAATGGAAATTTTTCAACAAAAAAAACAATCAAGCTAAGGCTAATTTTCAATTGTAAACCAATGAAAATGTAAATTAGTGGATAATAATCAATGTAATTAATCTCTAATCCACCCAGGATACATCATTATCGTGTAAAAATAAATAAAATTTGGTACTTTCTCAACAAATTCTAAAATGAATACAAATCCCCCATGGAAGTAAAGGAACCAAAATTTTCAACAATTTGGTAATGTCAATAATGTGATCATAAACGAGAATATAGAGTATTGGTTTTTATAGGGTTCACATCAGCGTTTATAATATATGGTGCAATAACAAGAATTATGTCTGAAAAAATTATAGCCTATCACTATG
Organism: Pinus taeda; assembly: GCA_000404065.3. NCBI lineage: Eukaryota > Viridiplantae > Streptophyta > Pinopsida > Pinales > Pinaceae > Pinus > Pinus taeda. The sequence goes on along the minus strand of APFE031389578.1, from coordinate 164,103 downwards.
CACATCGTAGGGTTGTACAACCAACGCAAAATTTGAAAACACTCAAGGAGAAGATGGCTGGTTGGGATAATCTCTGTAGGAAGAAAATATATATTTAGTTAATATTGATGAAGGTAGAATTTGCTTCCATTGGTTTGAGTGGAAAAATTTCTACAAAACAAATGTTTCAGGTTAAGTTCTTGCTAGATGACAAAAGGGAATGGAGGTTAAAAAATAGGGGTCTATGGATTGAATCTAATGGCCGAAACATGAAATATTTTTATAATTTTTCTAACCACGAGATGAATTCCAACACAATTTGTGACTTGTTTGATGATTAAGGTCATCCAATAAGAGGTTGTAAAGCCCTTAAGAATTATGGGATTCAATCATTTTATTCAATTTTTTTAGGCTCCAATCCTTGAAGACATTGGTTCTATGTTGAAGGTGTTGGAAACCTTTCCCGAATTTGTGGATGAAGAGGAGAACAAGGTTTTCTTTCAGCCTATGACTTAGTTGTTGGAAATCATCAAAATGTTTTAAAAAATAAAGAACCCAAGCCTCGATGGTTGGATAGTAGAGTGTTTTTAATATTCCTATGACATTGTGGGAGATGATATTTTATGTGTCATAGAACAAGTTAAACTTTCTAAGTGGATTCCAAGTAGTTTCAACTCCAAATTTATATCACTTATTCCTAAAGTTTATTTCCATAGGAAATTTGGGGATTTCTAACATATCTTGTTGTGTAATTGTAGCTATAATATTAGGGTGAATATTATTGTTGTGCACTTGAAATTGATGCTCTCTAAAATTATCTCCATGGAGCAACTTGGATTTCTAAGGGGTAGATTGATGCATGAAGTAATAGGGCCACATAAGAAGGTGTTCATTCGATAAAAATGGAGGGTAAAACCATTATGGTTTTTAAAATGGATCTATCTAAAGCTTATGACCATGTTTCATGGAACCTAAAATTTATGTTATTACATATTGGGTTTAATTTACAAATGGTTGAGTGAATAATGGGGTGTGCTATCCTTGTCACTCTTATTTTTAATTATTGGAGCTAGATTGAATTTCTCCACTCCATTGAGGGGTCTTCGAAAAGGGTGCCCCATTTCTCCTATTAATTTCTACTAGTTGGAGAAGGACTAAATATATTAATAATAAAAGCTATACATTCCCATCATATTAGTGGGATATGGTTGGGAAGAGATTTATTTCTCACACATACAATATTCGTGGATGCTATAATTATCTTATGTTGCTTTAAAACTACTAAAGAATTTTATTTTAGTGAATTCATAAATACATTTTTTTGGAGCTCAAGGGATGGTAATGAATTTGGAGAAACCAACTATTTACTTTCAAACCTTCTAGATAATGATGAGAGATAAGTGGTGGAGATATTTGGTTTCTAATATTTTCCTTGAATGAGGGATTAAAACACTTGGGATATTATTCAAACCTTATATATGTTACATTATGGATTAGAAATTGTTTTTAAGAAAAAGAGGAGAGTTGTTGTAATCAATTTCTTTTAAGAGGGGAACATCTTATACTTATTAAGTTTGCCTCAAAGGCCATCCCTTTTGATGAAACTTTTCCCAAAAAGTATTTTGACTAGATCAAGAATATGTTTTTCACCTAGTTATTTGAACATGCCTAACTCTTCATAGGGATAAGGGTGGGTGGGATCTTAAAAATATTTATGGTTTTGGGAAGGGATCTGTAAAAAATTCACTGTATATATTCATAACTAGAGAAAGTTTATGGAGGGATATTTTGTTTTCCAAATATATATCCCCAAGAACTTTATGGGATTGGATTTGTAATTTCCACAATACCCCATCTAATTATTCTAATAAATGGAAACAAATATCTCAAGATTTCTTTATTGTATGACCTCACTTTGCTTGGTAGGTTAGGTCTGGTAATAGGGTCCATATAGATAAATATTATATTTCTCATTGTAATCAAAATATATTTCTTCTAGATTCCTTGGTATTGAATTTATAGGAGATGGGGATTTGTACCTTCAATAAAATCATGAAGGAAAAATCAACCGTTATATGGCAGCAAGGCTAACTCATAGTGAAGGACTTACATTTGGATGATATTTTTCATGATCATTGGGTTTAATAAATTGCAAATTTATCCTATGTTAAGATTTAGATAGGGATTCACGAATATGAGTTGGTTTTAGTCTATAACTCATCAATATACATATATATTGCAAATCTAAGGTATCACTCTATGAAAGAAAATAAGAAATTGGTGAGTAAATGGTGATATAAATAGTTATGAAAATATACACCACTATTAAAAAATATTCTATTATTTTGGCTAATCATTCAATATCTAGTATTAATATGGATTAGGGTGATTTATAAGGGCTTTAAGAGCCGAGGGATTTTTTAATTATTTCATGTAGCCGAGGAAGATCCTTCTCATATATTTGTAAATTATCTTTTCAAATATAAAGTTGGGCATCAAATGGAATTGTAATTGAATCTGTCTTTCCTATGGGATTAGTAAATGATTGAAGAATGTTAAAAATCCTTTATAGAGTAGTGGGATTTGAATAAGTTTCAGGTGATCAACTTGGTGACTACATGGATTATTTATCTCGCTTGCAATGAAATCATATTAGAAGTAAAGTATACAAATCCATTCTTGGTGGTTGTATGAGCCATACCACATTTAATTCCTTTGAAGGGAAGAATTTCCCCCTAGGTCATTATCAATATAAAGGTACATGATTTGATAAGCTCTATCCATGGGGATTCTTTGACAAAGTAAGTCAGTCAAAGGGCCAATGTTGCAGGATTGAATTTTTATTTATTTGTCCCAAACCATTATAATTTTGTTCAAAAGGATAGTATTCAGATAGTCATAAATGGTATGGGTGGTTATAATGCTCTTTTTTCATTACTCAAAAATGAAATTTCTAAGGATATCCAAAATCTACAAGTATTTGGGGACTCTACCCTAGTTATTAATTGGATATGCTACCACTTAAACTAGTAGGATTTCCAAGGTCCCTGCAAGATGCTAAGATGGTACACACAAGACAAGTGCCTAATGTCACTCTAGCACAAGTCCGTGCTATTTAATCCCTACTCCTAATTGAATGGCTATGGAAGGATTCCCTATAATATATGTTTCACCCAACAATTAGTAGACTAATGCCTTGAATGGGATCCTCGATGAAAAGAGGATTTAGTTATAAATTATTTAACTAATACAGAAATCTTTATTATAGATAAAATTAATACATATCAGCAATGAAATTTACTCAAAATTGAAGATAACAAGCATGTAAATAACTTGAATGAGTAAAAATTTAATATTCTTAGAAAATATATGAGTTTCCCTTCATATATACCTTTGGTAAGGGGTTTTCATGTGTATTTCTTCTCACTTTCCTCTGACTGCAAATATGAAGATTATAGAGAAAACACAAAAACAAGAAATAAACTCCCTTTCAAGGGCACCCAAAATTGTATGTACTATTTATATTGGTAATCGAGGGGTGGGAGAACTAGGAAAGAAAACAAATTCAATTTAGTCCTTCCTAAGCTTCAAATTTGCAACAAAATTGTGTTTCTAGAAAACTGGAAACTTGTTGCAAAGATCTAGGGTACAAATCACCACTAGGTGAAAACCCTAAAATAGCTTGTAATTAAAACTTCTAACGTTTGGAATAAGTTGAAACTATTACCAAAATGATGTTGTAAACCTGAATAATAAATCTAGAAGTTAATACAAGGGATTAATTATGAATACTTACTTGGATAAGGCCCTTGTACCTTGGACATTATTGAATCTGTTATATATATGCATGTAAAATAATGCAAATCTACAAAATTAGCTCAATATAACTCATGAATATGTGAGATTAAAATATGAAAGAAAGCAAGATACTAAATATTCTTTTTTATATAAAAAATAAAATAAAAATTATTTTGAAATTTTAGAATGATGGTTTTTTGAAATATGCTTTGCTTGCCAAAGATTACCTCTCGTGCTCGTTGTTGAGTTCAAAATCACAACCACTCTTACATTGACCTTGTACTTTGGACAATAGATAGGATATTTTATAATTGAGAAAGAATTGTGACCACACACACCCCCCCCCAACCTTTGACTAAAATACTTCACAAGCCTTTGGATCCAAATAGGAGTGACTTCTAGGGAAATGCCTCCAATATTTGGGTTGATTGTGGGGTAGAAGACATATTCAACGTCCACCAAGGGAAATAGAAAAGACTAGTGCCTTAATTATTCCCTTTGGATGACTATGTATCCCTTCAATGAATCGTCCCTTCAACCTTTGGGTAACCTATAAATAAATGTGTTTATCTTATTTAAAACTATTACAACAAAAGCTAAGAAAAAGTGGAATAGAAAAAATCAACCCATAGGTTATACAAATATGTTTTTAAAATAAGAGTTCAAGAATGGAATTTTCTCTTACAATTCAAAAACAAGTAGAATGAGAGGAAGGACTATTCATTTATAACTTTCTTTAGTAACGACAAGTTGGATCTCACTTCCCAAAAAAATATTTTTCTTTTCATCCATAACTTGAAGACTAAGTAAATTCAATAAAACTAGATTTATTGAAATGATTTTCCACAAAGGAGAGTTTACATTGGCATGTTTTACCCTTAAAAGTGTAGCATTCTATTTTCTTTGACCTCAGATAGAAAAAAAAGAGGGATAATACTAGTCTATGAATGGCAATATCCATCTCAAGATGACCTAACAACCACATTCATTGGCTTGACTTCATCCTTTGAAACTTGACTTATTCCATGGAAGTTTGATTTGGTGGAGATAATATTTATGTGGCTTTGAAATGATTATATTTTTTTCCACACAATGGTCCAATGGTCCATTTTCCCCCTTAACCACCTCAATGTTACCTTTTTGACCTTTGTGCCATCATTTGACCTCCATGTGGTATAAAATGAGGATATCATCATGCATAGAGAGTATATCTCCAATGCCCTGTAGAAAATGAGGGTTCTGCCACCTAGGTTTTATCCAACCATTTTTATAGACAAATTTTGACATGAGAAATGCCTCATTTGACCAATATTTGATCCTATTTTTCCACCAATAATCCCCATATGTTACTAAACCACCTTTGACTGCAATTTCTGGATTGTGCCTTCACCTTTTGGGGGGAAAAATCACATGTCATTTCATCTACATTTTAATTTGGGAATTTTGAGACCAAGTTGAATTTTTAACTTTTGATACCACATGCATTAGGAAACATGCACTTCCTCCAAAAACATGATTAGCTAAATTTGTGATATTTCCATGTTGAGAACTAGCTAATAAATATTTCACAAATGTCAAGGATGCATACATACTTTATGATACATGACCATGTGGTAAGACTTAGGTGCGCATGACATGGAATAGATAGGACCTTACAACTGTGATCATGCCTACAAAACTAGATGCTTTCATGAACCATAAGTCTAATGTGACCTAATCCAAGTCCTCCAATTTTATAAAAAAAGGAATGAGCTAAGATCAGGAACCAAAAATACCAGCCATGGCCAACAACAATAGGCGTAAGATATCTAAATACAAAGATTCACATGACCTGTAAGGATTTAACTTGCATTTTTGGCTTAAACTTGTGTTATCATAAATTGAAGAATGTTTATATGTACCTCTACCAAATTAGGGTTAATGATGCAGGAGCATTGACCCATGCTCTGAAAAAATTATCAAGAATGACTTCTAGAAGGATAAAATGAGAAAAACACATAAAAAGGAAAGGGATTTGTTTAAAAAAAAAATGAAAAACCATATCTATGAGGGATCTTAGGGATTATGTTGAGAGCATTATGAAAAAGATCATGTTGAGAACTTTATGGAGAGGATCATGTTGAGAGCTTTATGGATGAGATCATTGATCTTGAAATGATCCACAATATTGCAATTTCCTCTATAATTTGTAGCCTTTGGGCATTGAAAAACGCGGCCATTAGAATGGAGATATGGGCATCTAAGGAACCGATAGATGTTATGTAATAGTTTAGTGGGCTTAATTAATGAAATTTTATTTCTACTTTATGTAATTTTATGTGTGTGCATGGTGATTTGATGCATTGATGGCTTGATGCATAAATTCGTTGACTTTTTTGATGAATTAATGTTACATGTATACCACAGGGTTGTTCATCTTTCACTGGAATCATGGATGACTTGAGTTTGTGGGCTCATAATCCACAGGTCCTAGGATTAAGACCATAAGAAAACTTGACATGATAGATCCCCATAAATTGTTTGCATCAAGTGGTATCAAAGCGCAAAAGATTCTTGCGTGTAATATGGAGGAGAAGTAGTAGAAGAAGGTACAAATTATTGAAGATATGGTAAGAGATTTGTTTTATCTATGTAGGTGACAATAGAGAAAGGTGATAATATTTGTAACAGCTAGATCAAGGAACGCTCGAAGGGTTCTAGAGAAAAGAACCAGGAATATGGAAAAAGCCCAAACTTAGGAGAAATTTTGGTGAGGTATCATGTAGCAAGGTGGAGACTTGCTACTGTAGAGGTGAGTTGCAGCTCACGAGTTGAAGTTGTTACAAGAGAACTATATGCATATGACTAGGAGGTCATAAATATTTGTACCTTGGGAGTCTGATGTAGGAGCATTGGACCATGCTCTGAAAAAAATTAGCGAGAATGACTTCTAGAAGGAGAAAATGATAAAAACACATAAAAAGGAAAGGGATTTGTTAAAAATATTGAAAAATCAAATCTATGAGGGATCTTATGGACTATGTTGAGATATTCATGAAAAATATCATGTTGAGAGCTTGTGGAGAGGATCATGTTTAGAGCTTATGGAGAAGATCATGGATCTTTAAATGATCCACAATATTGTAACTTCCTCTATAAACTATAGCCTTTAGGCATTGAAAAGAGGTGCCCATTAGAATCAAGATATGGCCATCCAAGGTGCCAATAGATGTTATGTAATTGTTTATTGAGTTTAATTAATGAAATTTTATTTCTAATTTATGTAATTTTATGTGTGCATGGTGATTTAATGCATTTATGGGTTGATTCATAGATTTGTTTACTTTGTTTGACGAATTAATGTTACAGGTAGACCACAAGGCTCGTCACTTTGCAGTGGAAGTGAGGATGAGTTGAGTTTGTGGGCTCATAATCCGCAATTCCTATGATTGGGACCATAAAAAAACTTGAAATGATAGATCGCCATAAATCATTTTCATCAGTTAATATATGGCACAACTGTTGGGCATGTTCTCCACTAAGGAGGATGTGAAAGCCCTAGAATATTCCACCCATAACTCCTTAAATAGTCTCACAAAATAGATGTGAAATACTAGGGATGGAGTAGCACATGAAGTATTGTCCATTCTTAGAAATGGAAATAAATCAACATAAAAGAACCTAACTTCATAAGACATAAATTCAATAAATAATATAGTAAATCAAGATCACGCCAATGAAATGAAATCACACAAGAAAAATTGAAACTAACTAACTAAGGTCAGAAATTCCCCTGACATTACTTTGATGTTACCTATGTAGAACATTATCAGTTCTTTCCCATTTACAACTAATGGTATATTTTCTCCATCTATGTGTCCAATGTAGATTTATTTTTACTTCCATATTTAATAATTTGATAAGGTCTTGACCGAATACTTTTAAATTATGTAGTCTTTCACCCTTCTTATTTCAAAGTAGCACCAAGTCTCCTATCTAGAAGTCTCACTGAAAAAAATTTCTATCAACTTTTCTCTCACTCACTTATTGCCTCTTGAAAATATTATCAAAGTTATTTCTTCTATTCTCATCCAACTATATCAATTGAGACATTTTGTTATGGATGGATTCTAGGTTAGTAGAAAAATGCTACATAACCTTGTATACTAGGAGTTTTAAATGAATATGAAATGTGACCTCCATCAACGATACACTGGCTCAAATGGAATTTCACTTATTGAATATTTATTTGTGATCTCATCTACCTATAGAAAATATTTCAACTGACTATCCCATTCTCTCTTATTGTCATTGATGATCTTCTTAATTATCTTCATTAATTTTTTATTGCTAGACTCAACTAATCCATTTCCTTAAGCATGGTAATTTGATGAATGTGGCAACATAATGCCATATTCAAAATAAAAGGTTGATAACTTCGCTAAATTGGATTATTTGACATTATATATCATTATCTTGAAAGGTACCCTAAATTTGGTGATAATTTGTTCTTTAAGAAAATCCATAACTAACTCATTGGTTACCCACTTGGTAGGTATGACTTCTGGCAACCTAGTGAAATAAATTTTAGCAGTCAAGATCCATTTATGATCATTCCTGGACTTATATTTGAATTCCCCAATGAAACAAATGCCCCATTGTTGCAAGGACTCTTCTAGTATAATTGTTTATAGAGGTAATGTGGTTAATTTTTGTTTACCTATAAAGAACCTACACGAATGACACTTTCAGAGAAACCTATGTATAGTAATGAAAATGGTTTAACAATACCACCCACATTTGAGGATATTGTGTGTTGGTTTTCTTGTTACGTGATGGACTTCACACAACCCTTGATGGTATTATTTGGTCAAATTATTGGCTTTGTATGGAATCACGCGTCTCAATATTAGCCCATCGGGATTTATCCATCCCAAACATTGATCTATAAAGTAGTATCTTGAGGATTTCACTATCAAGGATATTCTTTTATTCTCTAGAAGATGTTTCATACTACTCAATTTTTTGAGGTAGTAGATGATTTTTTTGTGTCAATCACTCTCCTCTATCTTAGGTTATCACACGGACCACGACATAGCCTTATGTGTTAATTCCAATATCTTCCTATTTTCCTTCTTCCATTAGTTTTGATAGTCAATAATTTTCATGGGTTTTATCTCTAAATCATACTATTGTGTCTTGGAAACAACTTTCCCATTGTTCCTAATAAATCCTATTGTGATAGGATACCTTTTACTCGAAGATGAGGAAAAAATGTCACTATTCATAAATCTATATTTCTTTAGTGATTTCACTAAATCATATACCTATTTTTCCATGATTACATAATTTGATTCAACATCTCTAATCATTTTTCTCATAAATGCTATAGGGAATTCATTACCTTCTTCATTCCTTTCAATCAACACTCCTAAAGTGGTATCATTAGAATCAAAAGAAAACGTAATAAATTATTTATTGAAATTAGGACTCACCAAAACTAGAGCATGAACAATATCATCTTTGAAACTTTGGAATGCAGCATGGATCGCTTCATCTCATTTGAACGTGCCATGTTTCTTCCACAAATTTTCAAGAGGTTTGGTGATTTCTACAACATTGGGAAGGAACATCCTAATGAAGTTCTCCTTTCCAAAGAGTGACTGGAATTATTTCCTTGGATATTGAATCTATTATATGGCATGAACTATTTTTGGGTCAACCCTTACTCATTCTTTAAAAATAACGTGTCTAGGTAGTTTCCCCTCAATGACCCCGAACATTTCCTTTTTGGGAATTAAAGATATCCCATACTTTTGACTTCTCTCCAAAACCTATCTTAAGTGACTAATATGATATGTTCAATTCTTAGAGGATACGGTGAGGTCATCTTGCTATACCTCTATAATATCTTTGATGATGTCCTTAAAATTCATGTAGTCCAATGGTATTTGGAATGTAGCACCGACATTCTGTAATTTGTGACATGGATACAAAGTAGACATTGAAAATTAAAATTCATCTAATTTCTCATTTGTATATATTGATTAAGATTCTAAATCCAAAGACTCAATTACTTTCATGGCATCCAACAATACCTTCTTATATTTTCATTATTGTTGACACACAATCCCTTTACTTGGAATATAATTAGGTCATAATCACTAATAATATTAATATTTTAAGACTAAGTTATTTATTTGAATTTAAACCAAGTAAAAGGGATTCATATTCATCTATGTCATTAGTATCATCAAACTCCAAACAAAGATAATAATATGAAAATTTACTTTAGGCAAAGTAAATATAATACTTTCACCATTTCTTGTCTTAGAGCTTGACCTATCAAAGTTCATCTTTCATATTTGGTCAATGTCCTTTTGGTAGCTAGAATCATGTATCAACCAAAATCATCACTAAAACATATTGTTTCCTTATCTATATTACTCATATCTATAATATGGTTCCTCGTTAATTGTTCGTGATGTAGAGTCACAAAATCTCCATAACTAATGGGAATATTAACATAAGAAAACTCCATATAAATGCTCCCGCCTAAATTAGATGCCCATTTTATTAATAGAAGCATATCTCAAGCAGTTAGTACATCAATAAGCATAATCCATGTCACTAATCATATGATTAGATGTGTTACCCAATGACCATGCCAATCTTTGATAAGACCACACACTAGAACTTCCTAAGAATCCATTGCACAAATATTTTTGTAAGGAATTCAATATCTTAATCCCAAATTTTTTCATGACTTCAAGGACCATCAAATTCATGGTGGCTCCATAATCCAACATGAAACTATGATATATTCAATCTGTAACTATGAACAAGATGAAAAAGGGTTGATTAAGTGGATTCTTAGCCCCTTTTTTTCATTTCTTATAAGATATTAGGGGCATATTCCTTTTCTTCTATACTTGAAACTAGACCTTTTTAATCTCAACAATAAATCCCTCTCCAATATTTTTCTTGATTGTTGTATTCTCAACTAATTCCTTTATGGGCACTAGAACCTTAGCATTATTTATCTATAATGTTATATTGATATTTGCTTGATGAGATGTTGAAGCCTCTTTAACACTCTCAATCTAAGGGGCTTCAGGTTGAATTTCTTTTTCTAGAGGAGTTGATAGTTCTAGTTATCTTGAACTTCTATTTTTCAGTATATTGTAAATGATTCCCATGGTGATTCCATTAAACCTATTGGAATACATCCACTTGATTTATTCTAGTGTAGGTATTTCACCAAATAGTGTTGTTTCTCTATAAACTCTTGTTGTGTTCACTTGAAAATGTTGACTCTCCTTATTATGGAAATCCCTTCCTCCAAATACTATGTTGCAATTGTTTAGGTAACATGTACCATTTGACCTTGTAATCTCCCAATAAACTGAAAAAGTCTCTTTGGCATGTAGGGTGTTATAAGGTTTGCAAAAATATGGATGCATATTCTCCACCATATTGGTTGGTTTGGATGAGTTAGGATGCCTTTGATTTCAAGTTTCCCCTTGAAATATATTCCTTGGTGTGAACTTTTTTTTCCCTTCTCTAGTTGTAAGATCATTTCTTGCATGGAAGTTTGATTATGGGTGATAGTGAGGTCAAGTTCCTTGAATTTCTCGACCAAGAATGATAGAGGATATGGAGAATATGGAGGAGGTGTTAAAGATATAGGATTTTGTTTCACACACTCGTGAAGGTGATAGAATATCTTGCCTCCATGAAAACGCCCATATTTCATCCATGTTCTTTGTATTTACTTTAGTGTTAGCTAATGTGTTGGGTTTGGCTTCATTCAGGAAGAAGATAAAGTGACCATGGAATGCATTCATGTAATACACTAAGATGGTTTCTAGAGTAGGTCAATGTGTCTATGGGATTGGGCCTACACAACCTTCTCAAATATTGAATTAAATTTATCAATAGATCCATTTTCATTCCTTTTAATATTATTCAAAGTATTCAAAAGAAAAATGAATATCTTTTTTCTTATCCCATTGTTGTCACTACAACAAACACCCTCCAAAACTTTTCCTACACTCAAATTTTGGAGCCCACTGTGGATCTTGTGATCATTTGTTTCATATTCACTTCTTGGTTAGTTGATGCTTTTGGGCTCCCTTCTTTGATTGGAAGTGACGAAGTCACCGATGAGCCTCGATATTGCAACAAGAATGTTGCAACTCAACTCCCAAGGCTACCAACTTTAATTATCAACACGGGGTTCGTACAAAATTAAGAGGTATCAGAACTATATGTACATCATACAATGTGTCCTTCCTTTGTTGTCATGATGTAATGGAGTGCATGTCCTGAAGTCAAATCCTAAACTAATTGCAAAAAATGAAATGCTCAAAATGGAAACCTAAACCTATATCAAGAAAGAAAGTACAAGGAAAGAAACCTATTCTAATTGAATAAAGTAAATATCATGAACTAAAGGTAAACCATTAGATTTCAAAGGATTTTGATCCATTAAAAAAGTTCATTGGATGTGGATATCAATAAAATCATCATTGTATTACCCATTTCATAAATCTGTCCATTAAACCAAATCACTGAAATGTTTTGCATGGGTAAATAAGTGAGTCCTAAGTGGTCTTTATTCTTCCATAATTATTTATTTAGAGCCTAGGGATCTTGATTCAACCCTAAGGGACAATAACCAAGCTTCTTGAGTGAATCTGGGCCAGTAAATGCATGTTGGAAGGCTACTACAGGAAACTACAAGATGTTACAGATTTACTATAGGAAGTTATAATTCATCAAATGAAAAAGAAAATAAAATCCACATTTGATGGGAATTTTTTTTTATTAAATAGGACATCTTAGGTATCAATGTAATCACTCAAAAATACCTTTATTAACCCATGGTAAAAAATAACAGAAAATTACTAGTCTAAAATTTAGAAATTCGAGAACTAGTGAGGTAGTAAATCTATCAAATGGCTAACCTAATAAAGTGAAAATGCAATGGGGTAATTTGTGTTATTAACTATAACTATTTTTTGATATAATTCAAGTGGAACCAACTCGATTGATGCTCATTAGTATGCTCTAAAAAATAGCTGAAATTTATTGTTCTTTGCCACAAAGGAGTTCCAAAAATCTAGATTTGGGAATAAGAAAACTAATCCAAGTAGCTCAATGATTAATATGACTTTCCAAAACTTTTCCAAAAATGAAATGATGCTTTTTATCCTACAAAATAACTTACATCAACCATTTAACCGAATCCTATAACAAGAAATCATTAATACTAAATGCAAAAATAGAAAGAAACAAGAAGAGATGCATGTGAATAAGAAGTGAAAAGAAGAAAAATAAATTATACAAAAGGGCTTTGAGGCTCCTGGAATGGCCAAACCGAAGGAAACTTAGAGTCCTATGGAGGAGACCAAGACTTAGAAGCTGAACATGACACCAATATTCCTTATTTCCATCAATATAGTTACATCCCTGCAAGAAATGACAATGGAGCTACAAAAATACGAGTTCTCTCCACAAGAAGACTAATAGAAATACACCCTAGAGGAAAATTTGACTTGGTACTTATACAAAATGATTAGGAATCATTCCCCATGAAAAGAGGAAGCTTTCCCAACCAAAATCCCTTGATTAGTGGATCTGGTTCCCAGTACTAGGAATCTGCATTAAATGGCGGGGAACACATTCCTAGATTTTATTAATCAGTGGAGCTCCAAAATTTGTGCCATAATTCCATAATATCTTATTGATTTATTATTTAATATTTATCCTCCTATAGTAGGGAGAAATTCCCTAAATTATCTCCTCCTCCAAATCTTCATAATCTGCCCAATATTCTCACAATATTCCACAAAAATAAATAGTATTAGGCACAAATATGCAATTATTCATAAACCTTCATAATGAACGTATTAAAGTTAAAAATACATTATCTAATGCAAAAATAGAGGTTTAATGTGCTAAATGATGGTCAGATGGGCCTTAATTTATGTTTAATTTAGAGGCATGTGCCTTAATTTATGTCTAATTTAGAGGCCCATCATACCCCCCGCTGAAAGTGTTGCTTGTCCTCTGAGCAACTCAGTGACCTCATTATGCCTCATTCATGGCTCTGGTGGCCTATCTCTTGTGCATTCCTCAGTCCTTTCTCTTAAGAATTTTGGTTGTAAGTTTTGCAAGGAAAAGCACAAAAATGTAGTTGTTCTTTTCATGATTGTTTAATAGTCTTTCAAGCAAAAACATATCTTTCCTCTTTACGAATGAACTTTGTTGGCCTGTAGTTCCATTTCCTTAATATCCTCTCCCTTGAAACCTTCATTCCATTTTCACTCATTTTTCCAAAACTGCTTGTGCATAGAAAAAATCACAGTGTTTCTTGAGACCATTAGCCTGCCTTCTTTCCCTTATTCAAGATGGGTTCTTGAATATTTTTCAATTTAGCAAGGTATTCCACATCCTTTTCCAACCTTATGCTACCTTTTTCCACCATTTGGACACCTTTGAAACCTTCAAAATGCCTTTAGGTGTGAACTAGGACATCATGTAGTAATTCTTGTAAAAACTACAGGAAACCTTATTAAAACTACAGGAAACCCTGTTAAAACTACAAGAAACCCTGTTTAAACCTGTTTTGAGCAGAAATGATAGTTTGAGCCTAGGGTAGGCCCTCAACTTGACTTTCATGCCTTTCTCCCATTTCTATAACATCTTTTAGGCCTTGGATAAAAGCTAGAAAGAGATTACAGACATATTGGAAAGCCTCTTGATGAGTCTCATAAATGGGTAATCATATGGGCTCATTTTACCTCCTAACCTAGTCAAATCAACCATTCTCTTAGCTTATTGCATGATTTTCTGATTATATTTATGCTTATAGATTGAGTTGACTTAGTTATGATGCCATGTGGTCTAATATGTGTTTAATGCAGATTATTGACGAATTTTGAAGTCAAAGTCAAGGATCCAGTGGACAAATGGCAGCAATAACTCGAATTGGACAAAGGAGAGGAGTTATAGGAGGGAATCCCTTCATTTATTACTCCTCACTTTGAATTCCCCTTCATTCAGCTCGAAGTACAAGCAGCCAAGTCATACACTAGAAGGCAGCCGAGCAAGTGGAGGATGACTGATGATTATCTCGAGTTTTGGGAGCCAAGCCTCCCTGATTTTAAGGAAGTTGTTGGTAGCTTCATTGGTATAAGTAGGGATGCCTAGGGCCTCACTAGCATTGGATTTTTGTTGGATTTTTTGTTGTACTTTTTCTTATGTAAACTTTTCTCAACTTCAAGCTTATTATTTTGACAGTTCCATGTAATCTTGTTATTGTTTTGGAAATAAAGATGGAATCCTTTTTGAGTTAGCACTGAGTTACCTCAGGGAGATGAATCTCTTGGGTTAGGGCACAATCCAAGCAGCCAAGCTCCTCTTTACTTGTATTTGTATGTTTTATTTCAGTTTGTAGATTAGGTTGTTGTTAGATGTATTTCTTTATGGTTAAGAATAGGTTTCTTTTGATGATTCAGTAGTTTGCTTCCATTTGTGCTTTCTATAGCAGGTTAAGAAGTGGTAAAGAAAAGATTCAAAAGGCTAGAAATAGTGCCTTGGCCTTTCTTCCTCCCTTTGGGACCATGATTTGAGGCAAAGACCCTCTTGCTCCCCCAAAAACACAGATTTTCCTAATTCATAGGACTTCTAGTGTTTATAGCTTTGTGGTGGTTAATAGTCTAGTTTTGTTGTGCTTCAGAACTTTTTCATCATGCTCACTTCTCAGTTTACAATAGTCTTCTTTCATGCTTTCCTTTCTTGCAACAGTTATCAAAATTTACTTTCATAGATCATAGTTTAGACTAGTTTGATGCAAAACTCTGTTTCCCTAGATGCACTTATTTCATTGCTTGCTTGATCTTATTGGTTGACTGTCAGTTGTTTATGCAGAAAAGATCTCTTCTAGTAGTAGGCCAGCCTATCAGCCATCCCATCCTCCATCTGATCCATGCCCTACAGGTCACCAAAGTCTCCCCTTAATTCTACCTTAGTTTCCTGCATTTTCCATAGAAACTCTTCCTCTCTCCTTGAGAAAATCCAATCATATTTCTCTCTCATAATGATTCTTGGTAGACCCTAGGTGTCCTAACACCTCATTCCAACCTTCATCCACCTTTTCCACCAGCTCTCACACCCTCAAAACAGCCAAAACTACCCTCAGCCTCCTCCTATAGGCCTCTTGTAGAACGTTGTTTTTTCTCCTGTAGATTTCCCTATAGGCTTTCTTTTGAAGGTCGAGCGTGGGAAAAGCCTCCAGAGGGCCACCTGAGACCTCCTAGGACCCATCCACACCATCCTATATCCTCTCAAGTCCCAAAACCACACTCCAACGCCAGCTTTTCGATGCCACATTCACAAACAATGAATTACATGCATGTCAAATTTACATAAAAATCCAAAAATATGTTTTTTTGCTCATTTACTTCCAGAAATAGATTAGTTAGATGTTGTTTAATTATTTGAATAGATAATGGCATTCTTTTCATGGTTTTAATAGTGCTTTATGCAAAAGTAGGGTTAGTTGGTTAATTATGATTTACTTGGTTTGCTTTACATTTCAGTGTTTCTCCTTTCTGCAGTTAGAGTAGTACCTTAGAGTAGTCTTTCTCTCCTTTCATCACATATAGAGATTCTTCTGGAATCCATAGAAGTTGGCTTGAGCTCCTAGTGATATTGTGTCGGCTGAACAAGTGACAACCTGCAGTAAGAACTAGTACTTTTGCATATAGCACCATCGCTTCCAAGTCTGTTATGAACTATCGGGTTGATAAGAGTAAAGTAGGCAGCCTAGGAGTTGCAGTATTATTGCTGCAATGCTGGTGCTCACCACTTTTTGGCATCGTTTCTAGGGAAGCATCAGAGTATTCTGTGATTACTGATTTCTTCTATTTTCTTCTTGCAACATTCTGCTAATAGTTTATTTCAACAAAAGTAGACTAGTCCTTTCTTTTCCTTCAGTTCTACATTTCCTTGCTTTCCTTTTCAATTCTGCAAATTTCATTTTAGCAAGAGTAGACTAGTCATTCTTTTCTTTCAAGTTCTGCATTTCCTTGCTTTCCTCTTCAATTCTGCAAATTTCATTTCAGCAAGTTCACTTCAGCTAATTGCAATTTGTTTTGTTCAATCAATTTCAGTTTTACAGGTACTCTCAGTGTGAGAAAAAAGAAACAAAAACCAACCAAATATATTTCCTTTCATGTCTCGGAGGAATAGAGATAACTCAGGAAAACAATTTCCCAACACCCCCACTACTTCACAGCCAACCTTCTCTCTTCTTCGATGGTTGCAATCAAGAAGAACTCTTAGGTGAACAACCAAACATATTTGAAGAACCTCTAGGGGAAGAAGAAGAAGAAAACATTCGTCTGGAGCCAATGGCTGAAAACATAAATGTTGGGGGCAGTACCTCTTCTTCCAATTCATCCATTAAAGGTGAAATTAGAAACATGCTGGAAGACTTCAAGAGTGAGATGCTGCAAATTCTTGCCATGCAAATGGATACCTTACATATCAAAAGAAAAAAAGAGGAAGCAGAGAGGGCTTTGGCCATTTTTTTCCCTAGATGCACTAGGAGGCATCCTAGGAATGAATGCCCATTGAACTCTATAGGGGTTTGTTCAATCTGTGAATAAGATCATTCTACAAAAAAGTTCCCTTCCTTGCCCGGACTTAAAGTTGTATACCAAGGGGCCGAAGGAGTCACTGAACAGATCTATTACATAAACCAAAGGAGGCCGCGTGGACTTAGACCATACCAACAAGGGATGCAAGGGACATCTCAAGCATACTACAACCCCAACCAAGTCTCCTCCATACTGTCTTGGGGGCCCTCTACTCGTCCTTCCTAGTCCACACCTTCTCCTTGGTCCTTCACATCTCAATATCATGCCCAACCAACCACCCATTCATTTCAATCCTATGCTCAGCCACAACCTTAGTGGAATGCATCTCATCAGGGGTGAAGGCCCCAATACAACTCTCTTCCCACTCTTCTACCTCTACCACCTACCCAACCACAACCCCATCCACATCCATCTCAAATATACACTCCCACTCAACTACCTGTACCACCATTTCCAAACCCACACATTGAAGTAACTCAACCCATTTACAATGCTCAGATACAACACTTCCAAACAACTCCTCTTGAGCTCACTCAGGAAGAGTATTGAAAAAAAGAGATTATATTGATATCATTAAAGGACCACGTCTAGAAGAAGAAGATTCAAAAGATAAGATCAAAGAACCATGGGCTGCACTTGATGAAGAGAAGACATCAAAAGTAGAGATCGAGAGAGCTTCCTCATGGTTACCAACAAATCCTCCATGTATTCAAGAGAAAAATCAGCAAAAAGAGGAAGATGTGAAGGTCATGGTAGAAGAAGACATGAAGAATGATCCGGATTAGAGAAAGGACCAAGGACATCACAGCTATGTTGAAATATGGTTCCAGACATTCACTAAGTTACAGCATCACTCTCTTCCTCAACTATGCTTGATCCCTTCAAAGTAAAATCATTTGGTCTCTAAAATCCAGGTACATGTCAAAGCATACATTTCAAGCCTCCACATCATTCTATCTATCATCTTGATGTACACATGGCTCCATTGGAAGTATTCTTATACTTGAAAGTGATTTTTCTTTTCAAGTAGGTTAGGGTAGAAAAAAAAATTGAAAAATAAGAGAAAAAATAAAAATCTAAGGTGAAAACCTCCTTGGGGGTGCCTCAGATTGGCTCATTGATTGAAAACCTCCATGAGGCGGTCAATGAGTTGGAAAGAAGAAAAAAGAGAAAAAGATCCTAGGTGAAAACCTCCTTTGAGGTACCTAGGCAGACCTACTAGTTGAAAACCTCATTGAGGTGGCTAGTAGGTTTAGAAAAAAGAAAAAAAGAAGAGAAAAGTAAAAATCCTTGCTCCATGCATGCATGTACTCTCCAACATCTACAAGCAACAAGAACAAGTTGGTACTAAAAGGAAAATTGGTCAAGCCTAGTCAAAAGAAGTCAAATTTTGACTTTCTCCTACTTCGCTCAAATGCTCCAACAAGGCCAAGGCCATGCCAATCCATCACCATCATCTATTCTCACCATCCACCCATGATTCTCGAGCTTCTATTTCTCATTTTCCTTGTTGGCCTAAAAAAACAAAATTGCAAGATGCTCTGTTTTACTATAGGATACAAAAATACATAGAGCAAAAATTTGTTTTTCCCTAACTTGAAAACCGTTCATCCATTTAAAAAATTGTTTCATGGGGAGATGCATATGGATGATGGTAACAAGCCCAAGTAATTTCAATAAATTCCAGTGCATGATTTCCAAGAAATCGGCTTCCATCACCTTCAGCCATTTTCAGTTTTTCTCGAGATCCGTGCATCCACTGACCACAATTTTTCTATGGGGAGGTGCATAATGATGATGGAAACATGCTTAGAAAGTTTCAGGTCAATATAGTCTACCGTTTGGGAGATATGGACAAAATAAGAACTTGTGTAGGAATTCATGTAGCAGCTGATCCCATAGAGTCCAGCACCAGCAGCAAGGGACAGCACATGTAGCTCAAATCGAGCAAAAGAAGAACCTGCAACAACACAAAACAACACATCAGCAAGTAGATATAGCATACATGAAGGAAAATAAAGGCATGCAACAGATAGATCCACAACACCTCACAACAAATACATTCGGATCACAGGTAAGTAACTAAATCGCTCCTCTATTTGCATTTGTGTAATTAGAAGTCATGCAAAAGCAATGAGATGGTTGAGGTTGAACGAGGGAAAGGTGGCTAGTTAACTTGGCCACCTTCATCTAGTTGACTCCACTCATCCGAGATGTCACCCACACATGCGCACAGTCAACTCCAGCACAAGATGCCAAGGACAGGTAATGGAGAAGGTATGAACTCCGATGCAAAAATGAGATATGATTACAAGGAAAGTCCATGATTACCAAGCAGGTGGGGACCAACGATCCAAATATGGCCAACGTATACCTTGCTAGCTCAGCACTCATCATCGAAAATGTCCATCAAGGGTAATACGTACTCCTCCCCGAGCATTCTCACCACCTTTTCCTTCATTCTCTCCTTGTAACTCAGCTACAGTACTCTCCTTGTGCCCCCACAGCCTTGTAACCATCATCCTCCATTGATCTCTCCCATATTCTTGCTCTCGAGGTTTTCTACAGGAGCACCTACATGAAATCTATAGGAGGGACAACAAGCTTCTACAGGAGGGGCAGTGAGTCGTTTTAAAAGGAGAAAACTCGATTTTTTGCATGATTTTCGGTCTTAAGAGGTAGGGTTCATGCATGCCCCCTATTGTCAATATATGAAAGAAGTGGGTTCAATTTTAGGAGGAAATAAAGTCTTTAGGAGAGAAAAAATACAAAAAAAAAAGAATCTGCTTATTTAAAAAAAAAAAAAAAAAAAAAAACATAGTCTCCTTTGTTTCTCAGTTTTTCTCAAAATTATCTGTCTCCATCTCCATATTTGGTTTTTTCAAAAAAGTATAGATAGTATGAAAAGAGGGTTTATGAGAAAGGAGACCACTAACTCCACTAGGCTCCATGCACATCCTCAAGTGGTGGACATATTCACAAGGGAAAACTGAATGAATTTCTTTGAGAAATTTCAAGGGTTTGATGAGGAAATTGCCCAAGAGTTTGCTCTCTCTCTGGTCCCTCACACAAGAACTCATGCCACTATCATTGAGGATGTTGGCCATATGGAAAAAAAACTCAAGGAAATGGGCAGAGAGTTGAGTGCTCTCAGAGACAGGGAAGCCATTACAAGAAGCCATCTTGAAATTGAAAATGAATCACTAAGGAGGCAGCTACAAGAGAAAGACACTCAGCTGGCATGCATGGCTAGCTTATCCATGAAGGCATTGCAATGTAGAACACCAAAAAAATCCTATGTCCTGTATCTCAAGTACCAATGGTTGCAATTTCAGATAAAGACTTTGGCACAAAGAGGCACAATGCCTTTCCAAGATTACCGGCAGTTTATGGACCTGTGTTACCAAAACACATCAAAAGATAAGGCAAAGATGGCAGAATTCTACCTACATAACATGGCCCTCATAGACATGACTGTGTGGGACCCCAATGCCAGGCTAGGGGACCTGCAACTAATGGCCATGGCCTTAGGGATGAACCATGAAGAGTTAAGGGCAGCAGAAATAAGAAGGTTGATGATGAAGGAGTAGAATGAGCCATTACTAATCAGAGCTGAGCCATCAACTCACATGGCACTCATCATAACCTGTTTGCCAATAATCCTTAGATTTCCGCTAGATATATAAATGATCAGGCACAAGCCATTGCACACTTTGAGGATATGGAAAGGCTACTTGGGGATGACTGTGTGCATGCATGTATGAGGAGATGGAACACCTTGCCACACAGTCTGCAGATCAGGGAATATCATTCCCCAATGAGAATGAGGGAGGAATTAAGGAGAGTTCCCATGTATAAGCACTCCATGTAGAGGCTGAAGGTCAATTGGATTGGCCTCAAATTGAGTCCCCTACTGTTGCTAGGCATGCTAGAAGGCAGAAGAGAAGAAGAAGAGCAGGAGCAGTGGGAAGAGATAGACAGGAAGGCAATATTCTATGACAAGGAAGAGGAGACCACATTAGAAGCATGGCTTGTTAGGGAGGCCACCAGGGCCATAAAAGATGAGGAGATGGACTACGTTGCTCAAAGGATGAGAAACAATTTCAGTAGTGGGGTGATGATGAGCCTCATAAATGGGTAATTATATGGGTTCATTTTACCTCCTAACCTATTCAAGTCAACCATTCTCTTAGCTTATTACATGATTTTTTGATTATATTTATGCTTTTAGAGTAAGTTGAGTTAGTTATGATGCCATGTGGTATAATATGTGTTTAATGAAGATTATTAATGAATTTTGAGGTTAAAGTCAAGGATCCAGTGGACAAATGGCAACAATAACTCGAATTGGACAAAGGAGAGGACTTATAGGAGGGAATCCCCCTCATTTATTACTCCTCACTTCGAATTCCCCTTCATTTAGCTCGGAGTACAAGCAGCCAAGTCATACACTAGAAGGTAGTCGAGCAAGTGGAGGATGACTGATGATTATCTCGAGTTTTGGGAGCCAAGCCTCCTTGATTTTAAGGAAGTTGTTGGTAGCCTCATTGGTATAAGTAGGGAGGCCTAGGGCCTCACTAGCATTGGATTTTTGTTGGATTTTTTGTTGTACTTTTGCTTATGTAAACTCTGCTCAACTTCGAGCTTATTATTTTGACAATTCCATGTAATCTTGTTATTGTTTTGGAAATAAAGATAGAATTCTCTTTGATTTAGCCCTAAGTTACCTCAAAGGGCTGAAGCTCTTCGGTTAGGGCCCAATCCAAACAGCCAAGCTCCTCTTTACTTGTATTTGTATGTTTTATTTCAATTTGTAGATTAGGTTGCTATTAGATGTATTTCTTTTATGGTTAAGAATAGGTTACTTTTGATGATTCAGTAGTTTGCTTCCATTTGTGCTTTCTATAGTAGGTTAAGCAGTGGTAAAGAAAAGATTCAAAAGGCTAGCAATAGTGCCTTGGCCTCTCTTCCTCCCTTTGGGACCATGATTTGAGGCAAAGACACTCTTGCTTCCCCAAAAACACAGATTTTCCTCATTCATAGGACTTCTAGTGTTTGCAGCTTGGTAGTGGTTAATAGTCTAGTTTTGTTGTGCTTCAAAACTTCTTCATCATGCTCACTTCTCGGTTTACAGTAGTGTTCTTTCATGCTTTCCTTTCTTGTAGCAGTTATCCGCATTTACTTTCATAGATCATAGTTTAGACTAGTTTGATGCAAAACTTTGTTTTCCTAGATGCACTTATTTCATTGTTTTCTTGAAATTATTGGTTGATTGTCAGTTGTTTATGCATCAGATCTCTTCTAGTAGCAGGCCAGCCTATAATCCATCCCATCCTCCTTATGATCCATGCCCTATAGGTTGCCCAATTCTCCCCTCAATTCTACCTTAGTTTCTTGCATTTTCCATAGAATTTCTTCCTCTCTCCTTGAGCAAATCCAATCATATTTCTCTCTCCTAATGATTCTTGGTAGGCCCTAGGTTCCCTAACACCTCATTCCAACCTTCATCCACATTTTCCACCCACTCGCACACCCTCAAAACAGCCAAAACTACTCTCGGCGTCCTCCTATAGGCCTCCTGTAGAACGTTGTTTTCCTCTTGTAGATTTCCCTGTAGGCTTTCTTTTGAAGGCCGAGTGTGGGAAAAGCCTCCAAAAGGCCACCTAAGACCTCCTAGGACCCACCCACACCATCCTACATCCTCTCAAGTCCCAAAACCACACTCCAACACCACCTATTCGTTGCCACATTCACAAACAATAAATTACATGCATGTCAAATTCACATAAAAATCCAAAAAGATGTGTTTTTGCTCATTTACTTCCAGAAATAGCTTAGTTAGATGTTGTTTACTTCTTTGAATAGATAATGGCATTATTTTCATGGTTTTCATAGTGATTTCTGCAAAAGTAGGGTTAGTTGGTTAATTAGGATTTACTTGGTTTGCTTTACATTTTAGTGTTTCTCCTTTCTGTAGTTAGAGTAGTATCTGTAGAGTAGTCTTTCTCTCCTTTCATCACATATAGAGCTTCTTCTGGAATCCATAGAAGTTGGCTTGAGCCCTAGTGATCTTGTGCCGGCTGACCAAGTGACAACCTGTAGTAAGAACTAGTAGTTGTGCATACAGCATTGTCCCTTCCAAGTTTGTTACGAACTACCAGGTTGATAAGAGTAAAGTAGGCAGCCCAAGAGTTGCAGCATTATTGCTGCAATACTGGTGCTCACCACCTCTTTTCCTCACTGCAGTTTGAGTTCTGTTTTAATGGTGAATGTCTTATTTCCTTTTATTGCCTTCTTCTTCTCTTTTGTGGACTATATGATTTCCTAATGGCCTTGGAGTTCTCTAGTTTTATTAGGTCTCTCTTAGGCACTTCCATTTTGGGTTTTAGCATAATTTGTTCCTTTCTTCCTTGTAGCATCATTCTACCTTCTTGTATCAGTCATTCCTCCTCTTTCAGGGTCTTCTAACTGTATGGGAGTAATGAGAAATGATGTAGAGGGTTTGGAGGACTATGGTGACTTGGGCTTTGCATAAATTTCTTCTTTTGATTGTTGTTCTGATTCCTAGAAATCATCATTGTTCATAATTTGGCTTTTCCACATTGCATGAGTGAAGGAGTGAAGGAGTGAGACTGTTGACCCATCGTTAGCTTATAGAACCTCATCTCATGCATTGACAACAAATTTCTAACTATAATATGCTCAAGGGAAGAGGTCAATAATATTTCATACTTGTACCTACCTGATGGTTGTTGAAGAGGCATGCATGTTCCACTGAGTTGATGATCAATCACTGCTTCCCTGAAGGTGCTAATTTTCTTTGCTTGCTTGCGTACAAGTCTCATAACTTGTTGATTCTTTGACTGATAAGGTTGTTGTGTGCAATTTTATTTCAAGTGTTCCATATTTTTTTGGTGGAGTGGATGGAATTCTTCCTAAGGAGGGTGTTCCCCCTTTTCAATCTTCAGAAATGGCTTCATGTTGCTCAAGGTGGCTAGATCTTTTGTTGTGTGAATGAAAAAATAATTGATGTTGAAATTTGTTTTAACTGTGCAAGTGTCTTACAGGAGGAATCCTCTTCCTGTAGTAGTCATTTAATTCCTCTTCGAGACCTCATTTATGCATGTGGGATTGATGTAAAGTCATAATAAGTATAACGACAAGGTTAAAATCATCAAGAGGTGGTGTAGGTGGTGGAAAAGTAGATGACAATTTTTATTTTTTTTCATGCAAGGTAGAGTGGAATTTGAAGACGAATTTTAGTTATATGGACTAGATGGGTGATGAAAGTGGCATTGGGGGACCTATATCAACCTTCACTAAAGAATACATGACCTTTTCACCCATTTCTCCAATCATATTGCCTCTTTTGGCTTCTTCTTGGCCATCATGTAGTACTACATGATCTTCCTATAGTAATTCAGGGCAACCTCTTTTAGCAGAATTTTTTGTCCATATCTCCCAAACAGTAAAATGGATTGACCTGAAATTTTATGAGCATTTTTCCATCATCCTTATGCACCTCTCCATCAAAATAATCTTGGCCAATGGATGCACGAATCTCAAGAAAAAAATTAACAATGTATAAAGTTGATGGAGGTCTATTTCTTGGAAACAGTGCACTAGAATTTTCTTAAATTGCTTGGGCATGTTACCATCGTCCATATGCATCTCCCCATGAAACCATTTTTTAAATGGATCCACGAATATCAAGAAAATTCAAAAAATGTGCACTAGAATTTGCTGAAATCGCTTGAGCATGTTACCATCATCCATATGCATCTCCACATGAAATATCTTGGCAAATGGATGCATGGTTTTCAAGATATGACAAAAATAATTTTTTTCTCTATGTATTTATGTTTCCTGAAGTAAAACAGAGCCTTACTGTAGTATTTCGAGACATCAAGGAAAATGAGTGGTATAAGCTTGAGAATGATGAGTGGATGGTGGAAATAGATGAGGGTGATGGATTGGCATGGCCTTGGTCTTGTTGGAGCATTTGAGCAAAGGAGGAGAATGTCCAAGTTTGACTTCCTTTAACTAGAATTTTGACCATTTTTTTTCCTTTCTTTGGTGCCAACTTGTTTTTATTGCTTGTAGATGTTGGAGAGCATCTACATTCATCAGAGAGATACATAGAGCAAAAAAAATTTAGTTTTTTTTTTTTTTTTTCTTCTAGGCCTACTAGTTGCCTCAATGAGGTTTTCAACTAGTAGGTCTGCCTAGGTGCCTCAAAGGAGGTTTTCACTTAGGATATTTTCTTTTTCTCTTTTTTTTCCAACCCATTGACCGCCTCTTGGAAGTTTTCAATCCATGAACCAATCTTAGGCACCTCAAAGGAGATTTTCACCTGAGATTTTTTTTCTCTTATTTTTCAATATTTTTTTTTACCCTACTCTACTTGAAAAACAAAATCACTTTCAAGTATAAGAATACTTCCAATGGAGCCATTTGCACATCAAGATGACAGAAAAACTGATGTGTAGGCTTGAAATGTATGCTTTGACATGTACCTGAATTTGAGAGATCAAATGATTTTACTTTGATGATATCAAGCACAACTGAAGAAGACAATGTTCCTGCAACTTAGTGACTGTCTGGAACCATATTTCAATATAGTTGTGATGCCCCTTGTCCACTTGCTAATTTGGATCATCTTGGACATCTTCTTCTTCCATGAAATTCAAATCTTCCTCTTTTTTCTAATTGTTCTCTTGAACACATAGAGGATTTGATGGTAACCATGAGGGGGCTTTCTCAATCTCTAATTTTGATGTCTGATCTTCATCAAATTCAGCCCATGATCCTTTGGTATTCTCATTTGAATCTTCTTCTTCTGGATATGGTCCTTCAATGATACCAAGAGCATCTATTTTTTTCAATACTCTTCCTGAGCTAAGATGAATACCATTGATATCAAGAGGAGATATTTGTAAGTGTTGTACCTTAGCATTGTAAGTGGATTGAGATACTTCATTGTGTCAGTTTGGAAATGGTGGTACAGGTAGTTTAGTGGGAGTAGATATTTGAGATGGATGTGGTTGGGGTTGTGGTTGTGATGGAGGTGGATGGTAGGGATAACATAGAGTTGGGTATGGAGGATATTGAGGAAAATATTGAGGATATTGTGGATGGATGCCATAAGTTCCTTGCCAACCTTGTTGCAAAGATTGGTTTTGGGATTGAGATGGCCAATGTTGCCAAGGAAAGGGTGTGTTCCACTTACTTTGAGGTGGATATGTATAACCTTGAAATTGTGAATTACTAGGTTGACTAGGCTGCCATGGTCGTCTTGAAGCTACATAACATAGTTGCTTTGGTGATTGACTTGCTCCATTTTCCTCATGGTAAACTTCCTTCAACCTTGGTAATGATGGAAAATATTTAACATCATGTGATTCTACATGGACCACAAAAATATCATAATCTTATTTTTGCCCATTTTGTATTTTTAACATTTCTACTTGTTCACTTAGATTGCTAAGAATTTCTATTTTAAAGTTATCAAGAAAATTTCCAATTTTAGCTGGACTTACCGATATTGATGTTGATTGAATTACTCTTGCCCTTCCTCTTGATATGTATTTCATGTTTCACAAATTTCTTCAAATGATAATTGGTATACATCACCTCTACTCATGAGATCAAGGAGAGCAATCCACTCATCCCTAATTGTTCTAAGTAAGAGGGTTTTTAGCGTGTCGGATCCTAAATGATGTAGTTTTTCCTTCTTAACATTATACGTGAACCTCTCTATTAGATCATATAGAATCTCATATTATTTTTTATTCATTCTAAATATTTATTCTTTAATATCATGATCTTTATATTTTTCTAGAAATATCTTTTGCATCTTACTCCATGACCTTATTGAATTAGTCCCTAAACTCATGAACCATTTAAGAGCTCTATCTTTCAATGTTGTCGGAAACAATCTTAGTTTTTGAGTGTTTATTAGGTAACCATAAGATCTAAAAACAATTTCAAATTCAAAGAGAAAGGTTTCTAGATCCTCTGACCTTAGATCATGAAATTTTGGAAGAAAAGATGGAGGGATTTTCTTCATGTGCACACTACCATCAGTATCTTGAATGGGAAATCCTAGAGGATCTTCCTCATCCTCATCATCTCCATCCATTTCTTTACATTATTTTCCATCTCTTCTTATTCTACCTGCAAAAGTGGATGGTGATGTGGCTCTTACTGCACCA
>APFE031389578.1:68750-135643 GCA_000404065.3 Pinus taeda | reverse complement strand
GGTTGGTGTTGGAGAAATTTTTGTTTTTATGATTGAACGAAAACACTAATGCAATGCACTTTTTTTGAAATTAAATATGCCTAATGAAAACCTTTTTTGTTTTTATTTTCATAAAATAAAAAGAAATGAATCAACTAGGGAAAAAAAAGAATTCATACTTTCACGCCTCCCCGGTAATGGCGCCAAAAAGTGATGAGCCTCGGTATTGCAACAAGAATGTTGAAACTCCCAAGTATACCAACTTTAATTATCAACCCGGAGTTCGTACAAACTTAAGAGGTATTGTCACTATATGTACAACATACAATGTTTCATTCCTTTGCTTTCATGATGTAATGGAGTGCATGTCTTGAAGTCAAATCCTAAACTAATTTCAAAAAATGAAATGCTCAAAATGGAAAGCTCAACCTATTCCAAAAAAGAAAGTACAAGGAAAGAAACCTATTCTAATTGCATAAATTAAAGATCATGAACTAAATTTCAACCTACATTTAAAATATTTTAGATCCATTAACAAAGTTCATTGGATGTGGCAATCAATAAAATCATCATTGAATTACCCATTTGATAAATTTGTCTATTAAACCAAATCACTGAAATGTTTTGCATGGGTAAAGAGGTGAGTCCTAAGTGGTATTTAGTGTTCCCTAATAACTTATTTAGAGCCTAGAGTTATTGATTCAACCCTAAGCAGAAACAACCAAGCTTCTTGAGCGAATCTGGGCAAGTAAATGCATGTTGGAAGGCTACTAAAGGAAACTACAGGATGTTACAGATTTACTACAGGAAGTTATAATTCATCGAATGACCAAGAAAATAAAATCCAAATTTGATGGGAAAATTTTTTTTATTGACTAGGATGTCTTAGGTCTCCATTCCAAGTGAAATCACTCAAAATTACCTTTGTTAACCCATGCTAAAGAATAGCAGAAAATTAGTAGTCTAAAATCTAGAAATTCGAGAACTAGTGAGCTCGTAAATCTATCAAATGCCTAACATAATCAAGTGCAAATGAAATGGGGTGATTTTTTTATTAACTATAATTTTTTTTGATATAAATCAAGTGGAACAAACTTTATTGAAGCTCCTTATCATTCTCTAAAAAATAACAAAAATGTATTGTTCTTTGCCACAAAGGAGTTCCAGAAATCTAGATTTGGGAATAAGCAAACTAATCCAAGTACCTCAATGATTACTATGACTTTCCAAATATTTTCCAAGGATGAAATTATGTTTTTTATCCTTCAAGATAACTTACATCAACCATTTAACCCAATTCTACAACAAGAAATCATTAATACTAAATGCAGAAATAGAAAGAAACAAGAACAAGAGATGCATGTGAATAAGAAGTGAAAAGAATAAAAATAAATGATACAAGAGGGCTTTGAGGCTCCTGGGATGCCTTAGCCTAAGGAAAATCAGAGTCCTATGGATCAAACCAAGACTTAGGAGCTGAACATGACACCAATATTCATTATTTCCATCAATACAATTACATCCTTGTAAGAAATGACAATGGAGTTGAAAAAATACGATTTCTCTCCACAAGAAGGCTAATAGAAATCCACCCTAGAGGAAAATTCGACTTCGTACTTATAAAAAATTATTAGGAATCATTCCCCATGAAAGGAGGAAGCTTTCCCCACCAAAATCCCTTGATTAGTGGATTTGATTCCCAATACTAGGAATCTGCATTAAATGGCAAGGAACACATTCCTAGATTTTCTCAATCATTGAAGCTCCACAATCTGTGACATATTTCCATAAAATATTGTTGATTTATTATTTAATATTTATCCTCCTCTAGTAGGGAGAAAGTCCCTAAATTATCTCCTCCTCCAAATCTTCATAATCTGCCCAATATTCTCACAATATTCCACAAAATAAATAATATTAGGCACAAATATGCAATTATTCATAAACCTTCCTAATGAACGTATTAAAGTTAAAAATACATTATCTAATGCAAAAAGAGAGGTTTAATGTGTTGAAGGATGGTTAGATGGGCCTTAGCTTATGTTTAATTTAAAGGCATGGGCCTTAATGTATGTCTAATTTAGATGCCCATCAGTCACTTTCTCACACATGTTGCATTTAATTATGCAAGGAGGTATTGCTCTGTGATCTCATAACCGATTGAGATCACCAGATAGAAAAAGAGAATGGCTAAGGCAAATCTAATATCAATCCCCAATCCAGATGGCCATGCATGCAGTTTTGATGCAATTTCTAATGCTATAAAGTATGAGCAAGTACCTTGCCTCCTCACAGGTTGGTGAATGGTTTTGGGCCTCATGTTGAATCCTTGCACTCCAATCAAGTGATATCTTTCATCCACTCTTGATCCAAATATTGCACATAAACACAACCAAATAAAGGCGATAAGTGATTTTTGCAAAAGATCGTCAGCTCAAAACATCTTGAAATCACACATCTAAACTACTACAAAATTGACATAAGGGAAAGGAACATAGATTTTTATTAACCATATGAATGAAATTACATCAAATTTATACCTTCAACAAATGAGATCCTCCCCTCCAACTTCTATCATGGTCTCCACTCTAGCAGAGCTCTTGCGCTATATTTTGGATACTCTCTCCTTGCCCCCTTTCCACTTAGTCAGATTATATAGTCTCATTCTATCCTTCAGAAGAATATATCTAGACACCTAGGATCTTCA
This sequence comes from Pinus taeda, assembly GCA_000404065.3. NCBI lineage: Eukaryota > Viridiplantae > Streptophyta > Pinopsida > Pinales > Pinaceae > Pinus > Pinus taeda. The sequence goes on along the minus strand of APFE031389578.1, from coordinate 132,957 downwards.
TAAGTTACGAAACTTATACAATAATGGACCCCTAGCCAAATCATACACAAGTGGGCCAAGTTGATCTCCTTGGGAATGGAAAAATATAGAAACCTTTTTCACAATTATGAGCATTTTCTCAATTATCTCAACTATGAAATAATTATTATCTCATAATTATAATATTTTGGAAAAATAATTATGATAAATTGCTCAATTATGTAATTTCACCCATTTATCATGGGATAAATCTCACATAAGTAAAATAAAAGGTGGAAAGGGATGCATTTAAGCTGAACAACTGAGTTAAATTGATATTGGGTTTCTCTCACTATAATGGAGTGGAAAATAGGGTTATAACAGATGCCCTCTAATGCATGCGATTAGAAGAGAAACTGATGGCCGAAATGCATTACAATAATACTCAATGCTCAAAATGGGAGGAAGGAGCCAAGAGTACAAATCTAGATCAGAGGAACTTAAGTTTTGAAGTCTCATATGTGATAATAACATCCCTGATGTGGGCATACCTATGCTCGATCAGAAATAAATACTAAACATGGCCGTCATAAAATACATTGTGGATCCATGACATGAAATGCTACAACATGGCCATGAAGACATACACAGTGGATCCATGTGACTCAAAAGATAGATCATAGCCACCAAGAAATGAAATGTGGATCTATGTCACAATATACGTCAATATGATTATGGACACATGATAGACAGAGAAGTGTCTCAAGATAGTCCTCAATGTACATGAGTGATACATAACTCTAATGCATCTTGGGAAGGATGGCATATAAGAGTGAGATGTCCCTAACCTAGGGTCTTACACATAACCCTAATGGTACGAATATACATCATGTGAATAAATGAGTTGAAGTCAAACATGATAAAAACCGCCTGATTACCAGCCAATGAGGTAAACTAGTAACAGACGCAAGGGAGTCCACCAATGAGGAAAATGGACCCCAAGGTACCTAGTACAGTCCACTAAGTGTGAATAGATGAGTTGATGTTGAACACCAGTGAAATCAATCAATTAGGAGCCAATGATGGAACCCCACTATGGATCATGAGGAAGTCTACCACTGAGGTCTGCAAGCTCCAAGGTACTACCGGTTCCTAGATCAAGCTCTTGGATAATGAGCTAGAGTTAGCAAGAGAAGATATGTCGAAGGAGGGCCTTGATGTATCCCCCATCAATTGACATGAAACAGACCAGGATAATCTAATGAATGGATGAAATCATGAAGCGATGAAGTACAAATTACAAGGGGATGGCCGACTCAAAAAGTTTAATAAGATACTACAAATGGCCAACACAAGGTGAGACTTCCCTTGAACACATGGCGACATGACACAGGAGTGAATTGGTAGTATGACTAATGAGCACCATGTGATATCATGCAACGATGTAGGAGGCATCAAAGCACACTCCATATGACTAGAAGAGTAACCAACTAGAGTGGTAAAGAGACTCATATGGATGGCACGACTTCTAGGAAAGCTAAAACCCAAATGTGAGATAATGAGACATACTGGTTCCATGTTCAAGCATGACATAACTGATGCCTCCATTTCGATGACTAATGGAAAAATATGTTCCCTCCCTTCTCTTTTCATAAGTTCCTTTTTTGTAAATTTGTCCCACAATCCTGAAAAAGAGATAAAATTATACAAGGGGGAACCTCCTAGCTAAGCAGACTAGGGTATTCCTTTTTCGTAACTAGCCTAGCCCAGTTCAAAAAATGGTTAAGCTTATACTAGGTAGATGACACTTCAAGTACTTTAATGAGAGTGAAGTAGACAAGTTCACTCAGCAATCTTTTCTAAATTAAGGAGTCTAAAAAGAGCTTAAAGAAAAATCCCCTTGGAGGAATGAGTGGTATAAAGGGTAGAAACTACTTCAGGTAATGTTGGAACTTCTCATGACATAGGAGGGACAAGAGGCTAGCTAATAGGACCACTCATCACCATGGTTCCTCCAAGAAAGGTTAAACACCAAATGAAAGCAGGTGGTAGGTCAATCAGATGATGACGATGGAAGAGAGAAACCAAGGCTCATCATGAAAAAGTAGGCTAATAAAAAGTGGCAATCACAAGGGATGGAAAGTGGTTGAATCCTCCTAGGGTATGGCTAGAAAAGAGACAAAGAAGAGGACATGAGACTCAAATTCTAAGTCATAGCGGGTTAGAAGGAAGGATTTCGAAAAGGGGAATAAAATTATTGCATGGACACCAAGACAGCAAAGAGGTGCTAGCTAGGGTATCCATGATCAGGTAAGATCTACACCAAGCTACAACATTCATAAAGGAAGTGGCGAGAGTCGTAATGTGATGGGGTTGGCCCTAACGCATAAATATGGCACGGACAGTGAAAATGCAATGGAGTTGGCAAAAATGACCTACCCTTATATGCCAGTAAAAAAAACATACCTTAGGCCCAATGGATGTCACAATAGAAATGCCACCATATCCTGTAAAAATGATCCAGAAAGACTAGACCCATGGTTAAATCACATAATGAAAGAAATAAACATGGAGGAGGTAAAAATAGGATCATGTTTTTTTCAATTTTGAATTTATATATATATATATATATAGTATATATATATATTTATATATATAGTATTATATATATATATATATATATATATATTATTTTTTCATAAATAAGGCAGGACAAATACTCACATCACACTCCAAACCAAAAAAGAGATAAAGGATCACACTCATATCTACAATTTGTACAAGTGAAACACAATCCAAAAGGTCATTCTAAAGTTTGCCCATAGCCCGGCACAGGCCAAGGGTTTCCATACACGAACTCATGGAAGGTAAAGGTACCATATGGCTCACCAATGTGGGGCCATGCATAAGGAAATCGAATTGCCCAATCCAAAAAGGTTGACCATGCTAGGGACATGAAAGGTTGACCATGATTAGTGGGTAGATCCATGACCTCCAAGTTGACTAACCAAGGAGGCTCGTCATGAAGGGATTCATGTGGAACAAGCAGAGGGGCAACCTATGTGGGAAAAACAACCTAATCATATTCCATATTAGGATGGAGTTTCTGACTAGTGTCAGGAGGTACTAACGAGACTACCAAGGAATCAATCTCTTCCACAACAGGTGGTGGAGGATGCTCACTAGCTTGATCAACTTCCATAATAAATGGTGACACCACCCAAGGATCAGGAGGTCGATGGGGTCCATAGGTGCTGAAAGAGATCATATGCATAGGATCTTTGGTAGAAGTAGAAGAAGTGTTGGGTGGAGAGAGTTGAGGAAAAACTCCCATAAGAGATGAGATTTTGAATAGCCTCACACCGATACTTTGTAGTTGATAGGGGTGAACGCCCACAAGTGGTACAAAATTTATAGTGGTGGAAATTTGAGCAGATAGCACGTAGAATTCAAGTTGATCGATAGTGACCACCTTACATTCATGAGGAAAGAAAAGCAAATAGAAAATAGACGAGATGACTATGGTAATTGCATAACACCAACTACAACCAAGGAGTAGGTTGTAATGTAAATTGGCATCGACAACCTCGACATCAACATGGATAGCTTTCCCCCCAACTTTATAGAAAAATTCGAAAGAACCCCCTTTGGGACAAAGTTGTGTCTGTCAAAATCTTGGAGAGTTATGTTGGATGCAGCGAGCCCCGAAGAGCCTATAGCCTTCTAGCATGATAGAGACATAACACACGTGAAGAGCCCTCATCTACCAAAGTGTGATGAATATTGTGATGGTAAATTAGCACAATGATATAGAAAGAAATTTGTTGTGAAAGAAGAGCGGCTTTATCGACATTCAAATCAATGCTATTGGAGTTAGATGGGTCAACACCATCAATTGCCAAAAATAAGGCTTTGCATTGTTGAGGAAAACTTTGCAAGACCTCCAAAGCAGACATGGCACAAGGATCCTAGGCAAGATCTTCAACAATATTGTAGTGTTGAGCAGCCCTGGAAAAAGGATTGTTTGTCTTCTTCTAAAGAACGCTCTTGGGGGAGCAATAAACTCGTTCCACAATCTTATCCAAAGTGAGAGTTCCAGTGGAGGGTAGTGGAGTTGATGAGGCCTTAGATGGGGGACTCGACTCAGGAACATCATAATACTTGGCTCACATGGTCACATTAACATCTTCCTTTCACATGAAGTTGAAAGAATTATGAGAATATGACCCCTCGTTTCCCCTTTACAGAGGTCGAGAGGGTTGAGAAACCATCTATTGTTGGGGTTGTGCAGGGAATGGATGAGTCAAAACGGCAAGCTATTGAGTGGATGGTGGCGAAATAAACCTCTAGACTTGATCCATTCAAGGGCCTTCATGAGTAAGGTGGTCACCTTGACAAATTTTACAGGGGAACTTGACATTACAGTGACATTCACTAGTGCTCCCTCCCTGACTCTGAGGGTTGGGTTGAGACTCTTGAGAATTTTGATTCTTTTGTTTATTTCACTTATTATTCTTTTTACCACTGGATTGTTGGTTTTTATTTGGTTGAGTGGGCTTCACTGTGAGAACATCGGTGGACTGCTCAGGAGGAGATTCTTTAGCTGATCCAGATGCACTTATTGGGGATTCAGATATAACAATCAATTTCCCAAGTTGGACGGCAAGTTGGCTCATAGAATAAAAAACGAACCTGATCACACCATTGGTGTATAGGCCAGGAATAGGCTTTGGAGGGTCAATGGAAGGCCTAGGGACATTATTCAATACTTCGTAAAGTCTACCTAATTCCGAATAAATGAGATCAAAAATTGGGTAGCTAAAATAACTTGTTCCTCAGTAACAACTCGAAACATAGACACATCCTTAGAACTTTGAGGTCAAAGAGATCGAAGGAACCATTTACGTAAGATCTCATCAGGTAACTTGGTTCTCACCAACCTCTCGTGATGGTGCCACTCATGAATATGATTATAGATTAACATGGTATCATCCTGCTTAAAATTAGACAAGAGGTCAGAGTCGATGTCATACAGAATGGGAAACTGAAAGTGTGTCAAAAATGTTTGAGCTAGGGAGGAAAACTCACCACAGGATGTGGTATCTAACTCGATGTACCACTTTGCAACATCCCTAGTCAATGTACGTTGGATTAAACGAATTTTAAGAGAATCATTAATCAAAGAATTAGACGATCACCACAAATGATAAGTGGTAATATGCATGGATGGATTCTCCCCGGATTTTCCCTCAAACTTTGGAATATCATATGGTAATTTTGCAGGCATAGGTGGCCACCAAGGATCATGATGGATGGGGTCGACAAATCCGGTAAATCGAGAGAAGATAAGAAAGGATTTTGGAGCTGACTAAATGGGAAATAGGCGGGAGAGGACCCTGACCAATAGTGCGATACCCCCATATAAGGAGTGGAGTGATGTACTTGTTGGTGAAGAAAAGGGTTCGCCCCATCATAAGACTTATGCGGCCCAGGTTGACTGGTAAATGGAGGTTTCCCCCTAGGGTAAATACCACTAGAGAGAAAAGGAACCCCAAAAGCATGAATGCTGATGGGGTTGTTCCTGGGGATAGAAGAAGGAATTCCCTGTGTAGTAGGACCGACATAATGAGGATACTCTATGTAAGAAATGGTATTGTCAGCAAGGTTGCGCCCAGGTAAACTAGCCCCCTAGTAAAATTACTGGTAGGTGGCGCCCTTCCAAAAAGAGAATTGTACCAAGCATGTGACATAGTATAATTGGCATTGCCCCCAGGATGATGAGGGACAATTAGTGATCCCCCCCCATATATTACTAGAAGTAACCATGCCTAACTGAGGGATAGGAATAGTTAGTTGGGAAAAATGTGGTGCAAAATTTCCTAAACCTATCAGCTGACAAGGCTGGGGTGCCATGGTCAGCATAGGAGATGGCGTGGGCATGGAAATGTTCGAGAAATTTACTGGAGTCATAGAAGAGACTAGTGGAATGCCCCAAGAAGAAGTAGGAGGTGTGGACGGAGGAGTGGGTATAGCCACACTAAGAGGTGGAAATGATGTCATGCGAGTTGATATTGCTGATGCAGAAGGTAAGGACCTCTCAGACTCTGCCATAGGGTAAAGTAGAGACGAAGGCACATGAATGTAGGTAGGTGTAGAACTGTTAGGGTTAAATGCAATAACTCAAGTCCTAATGGATCGGTCAAAAGTGGATTGGCAGGAGCATCAGATTCGTCTATCAAAGTCTCGATAGAAACCAAATCAGTACCAAAAGGACTAGGTATAGAATCCACAACAATGTGGTGGTCTAAGTCTTGAGCACCGACGGGTACTCTCTGTGTAGGGGTAACAAGTCCACCTCATTCAGGAGGAAAACCATGAATACAACGTGACTGTTGATAAACAAATTCATCCAGGGTGGTAACTTATAATTTAAATACAATTATGTGAGTACAAACACCTTAAGGCCAAAACTACTGACTCGGACCAAACATCACAAACTAGAATCGTCCTAAAAGATGGCACACACAAACCAAAATACAAAGAAGAAGGTGGTGGAATAGTTATACTAACAACTTGCTTCCCAGCCCTTTTATCTATGAACTCAATGTGCCAAGTGCCCTTATTAGCCGTGTGGTAGCCTTTGAGAGGACTAAGAGAGTATGACTAATATTTTTCCTAGGTACAGAGAAGATGAACCCAGCCCTACACCTATGTATGAGCCCTAAGAAGATAGGCTACTTTGGTCACCACGTATAATAACACGACTTGGGGGGACAATCGCAGGACAAATCCACATGCAAGGGAAGGAAACTTAACCCCAAAAGGAGCTAATAACAAAACCCCCTTGATAGTTGCCTCCCAAGTGCCCCCTAAGTGATAATGACATTGTTTATATGCGTGGAGATTTTGCTATATCACACCACCCAAAACTAAGTGAAATAGGTTGTGTCAATTCACCTAGGCCAAGTGTGACCTCGTGATTAACCCTTTTGCGAGGAGGGATTCCCAGACCGCACTACTATAAAAGGATTTAACTCCCTACCACAAGCTATTAAGTTGATTTTGTAGCCTTAGAGCAGTTAAATCACACTCCTATCTCCAAGAACCTAGCCTAAGATAGTGTTTGTGTACTACAAGTGGAAATAAAAGATGAATCTAGTTAATTTTATAATCGCGTTGATTTTAGTGGTTGTTTTTGACACAAGCGGGATGTGGCATGAAACTGAGATGTTGTGAATGACTCTTAGTTAGTCACCATAATTCAGCTATATGTGATTTTTCGATTTTCAATTCGATGAATGCTAACTACAGGAGAGTAAGAGCCTTCTAACACACCAATGCCTATTATGATGCACCTCTGAATATTCTTGAATGCAAATTATCCCAATTTTTATGAATTCATGACCCAAAACAAACCAAGAAGGAAAACCAAAATCCAACAAGAAACCAAAGGAAAAGACTCTCAAGAAAGAACACAAAGCACTCCAAAAGCATCACAGCTAGGAAAAACAAATGCCAATCAAAGGCACATTGAAAGAAATCAAATCAAAAGCCAAAAGTGAAAAGAGGAAGGGCAATGTCATAAAACTAGTGGCATAGTACAATGGCCTAATCAAGGCCAATGGTCTACAAAGGTCACAACCCGACCCTAGAGGCAAAAAGGCCTAAAAAATAAAATGAGGGTGATACAAAGAAAAGAAAACACACTCAAAATAACTTTCCTAGAAAGTAGATGCACAACCAATCACAACACCACCACTTGTGACGAAAACAAACAAGAGAGAGAATAGGTAACTTAAAAACAAGTGACCAAACCACACAAAGGCAACAAAATACCAAAGTGGGATATCAAATATATCTAAGCAGTCACCAAAAGTAGCCAAACAGATCTGAAACATAGATCTAAAGATGAGAACACTAGTCCTCAACCAAAGCACATAAATGATTTTGCAAGAGAAACCTTGAAGAACACAAGCAATGGATGATCCCAACAAATAAATAAGAAATGGCTCAGATATGATAGATATTAGTAGCTATTAGCAACAAAAACAAATATATCCAATAAATAGTAGCTAGTTTTGAAGAAAAACACCTAAAATATCAAGAAAATAAGCTGAAAGAAAACTCAAAAATTGAGAAAAAGGGATAGAAAATAGGTTGATTTTTCAATCAGCCATATCTTCCTCATACAAAATATGTATCAAACGGTTCTTTTTTTGAGGTAAAAAATCAAGAGGATTACAGATCTATATTTATTTTTACTAACTTCTATATAGAAAAGAATAGAAACGAATAGAAAAAATCATCATGCACGAGGGCGGAAGAAAATAAACTGCCCAATTTTCAATTAGCCATAAATTCCTCATATGGAGTCCATTTTCAGTGATTATTTTTTTATTTTGGGGTATAAATATGAGAGGAATATAGATATGTGGTTATTTCAATCAAATTCTAGACATAAAATTCCATAATTTGATTTTAATTCTCAAATATGTTCTTCTCTCATACAAAAAACAAAAATAAAACTCTAGATCTAAAATCAACTTAGATTTGAAGCAAGTGAAATCAATGGAGCTAAAAATGAATCCAAAAAACTATAAATAAATCAATGGGAACAAGAGAAACCCAAAAAATATAAATAAGAAGAGGAGATCTCAAATAAAGATGCAAAAATAAAAATGCTCTCATTGAAAGCACCAATTTTATTGCATTTAATTATGCACGGAGATATTACACCGTGATCGCATGCCCAATTGAGATCTCCAGATACAAAAAGAGAATGGCTAAGACAATATAATATCAACCCCCAATCCATATGTCCATGCATGAAGTTTCGATGCAATGTTTTATGCTATAAAGTATGAGCAAGTACCTTGCCTCCTTGCAGGTTGGTGAAGGGTTTTGGGCCTGATGCAGAATCCTTGCACTCTAATCAAGCGATCACTTTCATCCACTCTCTATCTAAAGCTTGAACACAAACACAACCAAATAAATACAAGAAGCGATCTTCTGTAGAAGATCGTCAGCTCAAAACATCTACAAATCACACATATAAATTACTGCAAAATTGACATAAGGGGAAGGAACATAGATTTTTATTAACCATATGAATGAAAGTACATCAAATGTATATCTTCAACAAATGAGATCCTCTCCTTCAACTTCTAGCATGGTCTCCTCTCTAGCAGAGCTCTCGCGCTATATTCCTGATACTCTCTCCTTGCCCCCTTTCCTCTTACTGTGATTATATAGGCTCGTTTTATCCTCCAAGAGAATATATCTAGATACCTAGGAGCTTGAGAAGTTAGGAAGATTATACAATAATGGACCCCTAGCCAACTCATACACAAGTGGGTCAAGTTATTCTCCTTGGGAATGGAAAAGTCTAGAAACCTTTTTCACAATTATGAGCCTTTTATCAATTATCTCAATTATGAAATAAATATTATCTCATAATTATAATATTTTGGCAAAATAATTATGATAAATTGCTCAATTATTTAATTTCACCCATTTATCATGGGATAAATCTCACATAAGTAAAAGAAAAGGTGAAAATGGATGCATTTAAACCAAACAACTGAGGTAAGTTGATATTGGGTTTCTCTCACTATAATGGAGTGGAAAATAGGGTTATAACAACACATGCTCATTTCGTAACAAGTGCATGAGCGCATTATTTTACACAAGCTTGAACAAGCACAGCATGGTCCATCAATACTTTTCCTGTGCAATTACCAATCCATTTTGATAGTCAATGCGCACTCACATCAACACTTTCTCACTTCTAGCTTCACTTGTACTTCTATTTCGGTGAGTTTTGTAAATTGTTGCTTCGTGCATATTTATTTTTGCGAGTATCATTTTCATGTTTTTGGTTTTCTCTTTCACTTCATTTCCCTTTAATTAGTGTTGTTTTCATGTTATCTTCACCATGTCATGTGTTGTTTTCATCGTCATTCGTATATTGCAAGGGTCGTTGGCACGTTTTTCATATCGAAAGTGTTGTCTTTTGGCGTGGGAATTTTGGTTTTTTTCAAAGGGAAATCTTTGTGATAATGTGTTTTTCTTATCATGTAGACATTTTCCACACTCATTTCCAAAGTTTAACAGAATTTCGCATAAGTTTTGTCATTGTTGTCGCAAAGTGCATCTTTAGTGTCGCACTTGGAATGGTTTGTCACAATGTTGTTGCATTAAGGAAAGTATTTTTTTCATTTGTTTAGAGTGTCTTGTGTTGTGTCATCAAGTCAATTAAGTATGTGATCATGTTCAAGTCTTGCTTTTATTCAGCTTCCTCTCACTGATCCAACACTTATTCAAAACTAGAAAAACTCCCGACCAGGCCACTCAACCCCATTCAAGCCCCTTGAACTGCACAAGGCAAGGTCTCATACCTCAAGCAACAACCTCGTCTCCTTACACTACAAAATCCGCAGTCTCTACCTCCCATAACTAGGCATTTCGGAACCTCGGTTCTCAATCCCATCCCCCGAGTCTCATAACAGTGCAATCTTTCTCTCCAGCAAGAAAACATTGAACATTGTGCAATATCAGTCCTCAAGCCTCAGTCCTGAGCTCCTAAAATCTGGAACTGTGAAATCACCTAGGCTCATGTCCTTCTAGTACTATGCATTTTTCAATTTCAGTGCTCAAGCTCGATCCTTGGCCTCCAAAACTATGCAATCATGTCCTCCATCCAGCCCTGAACTGCACCTTATGTAGTCTCATACCTCAATCCCATCCCTCGAGCTCCTGAGTTGTGCAACTACACAGTCACCTAGCCTCTTCTACCTTCCATAACTATGCAGTTAGCTAAAACAGAGAAAAACCCCTCATCCTGGCTCACTGACTCCCAAAACTATGCAATCTTCTTGCCTAGTCCATCCTGAACTGTGCATTGTGTAGTCTCAAGGCTCAAGCTTCACCCCTAATTTCCTAAACTACACAACTACACAACCACTCATCCTCTCCCTCAGCCTGTCACCCAGTTCTAGCCTATTCAATGGATCATCATGCAACATCTGAGACTAGGGGTTTATCAAACTAATATGGTCTTGTCATGAGTGGATTGAAGATCCAGGTACTCTATCATGCTATGGAAATATTATGAAGAAGGATATTATGAATGAGGACATGCTAGAAGGCACTTAAGGAGATGAGGAGATAAGATGATCATTAGGCAAGAAGACGAAGGAACATTGGACTATAATAGAATATGGAAGATCAAGACCACATTGAAGACTCCTTATCTTCAAGTCATAAGGAGGAAGAAGAAGAAGAACATGCACCATATTTTTAATAAGGCACAAAGAAAGTAGCAGCAAAACATGACTTGACATTTCCATGTCATCATGCAGTCCATGTCATCAATGGTATTCATGTATCCTGGGACTTTTACTTAATACTTGAAGCCTAATGGCTGACATGTTTTCACGCATGGATTTCGAATATTTCTAAGAATGTTTTGTGAATATTTATGATTCATGTTTTCTTTCACCTGTACTAAAGTAATTGAACTATTTTGATTATTTTAGTGCTTATCTAATTGAAGATGTGTTGTAATGGTTATAAAAATCATTGCATCTATGTGGACTATTCTGCCTGATGTTAGGTGATTCTCTTTTGCTTTTGTGTACTTCTACTAGTGTGGTACTATTACCTCTCTCTTATAGGCTCACCTTTCCTCCCCCTATTGTAGAAATGTTGGGAACAGGTTCCCCCAAGTGTCAGTTTTGGGGCTAAAAGCCCATGTTTTGGGGCAGAAAGCCCAAATTTTGTAATAAATATGTAAAGTCTCCGAATTTTATGGTCGCGGAGCATGAAAATGTCAAGAGTCGTAAAGGGTTTTCCACCCTTGTTTTGTAAATTCTGATGTCGGCTGTAAATATCTTCCCATAGTCCGCAGACCATGGGATTGTATAAAAAGGGAGTCTTAGAAGAGTCTAAGGCAGTGAAGAAGTAGTAATAGTAGAAAGAGTTTGTGGGTAAGGAGTTCTAAGTGTTCTGGGGTCTTAGCGTAGGTAGAGGCTCTACAGCTGAGTGCGCAGAGGCCTAGGGTGGAAGTCCGCGGCTGAGTGCATGGACCCCTGTAGCTGTGTGTGCAGGGTGGATAGAGTCTGTGCTGAACTTGAGATATAAATAAAGAGAAGTATTCTGCAAATCACTTTGTATATTATCTCTATTTAATGCATCTGATTATAATATGTTACGATCTAGGTTTACATTATAATTCTTAGCTGATGTGCAAATGTATTTTATTATATCTGTTAATTGAATGCAAGCAAGAGTATAAGCTTATGCGAAGATAACTATAAATGCATGGTAGAGTAGGTAACACTTAAGATAAATTGGAAACTTATACAGTAACATAGCCACGGAGGCGTGTAAGTGCCCAGACCTCTGATTAAGGTTGCACGAAGATCAGATAGGTATCTTCGTGGAAGTACAAAAGGACGTAAGAGAAGGAACATCGATAATCGTTAAAGGCTTATTGATCTGCACAAAGGCAGGATCAGGAAGTGTAGATCAACATAACAACCATCTCAGGGTGCGGAAACTTGGTTCCTACATCCCCCCATACTGCTTCGGGTGAGACTTTGGTTCGCGCTCCACGAGCTAATGCCGAAAGGGCCAGTAGTGTAGGGATTTGCTTGGCTGACTAACATTGAACCTAGGTCAGAGCCCATCAAGCCAAAAAATAGTTCCGTTGCCGGGACTGGGATCTGCATGAGAGATGTGTGATGTCATATCATTGGAATCCAACTAATAAATAAATCAAAACCTGGTTGTATTGACGAATTCGCAGTGCAAGAAAACAAGAATTCACGATTGAAGAAAGAACAGTGGTTGGATAGATACCTGTACACAAAAGTACATGAAATCTTCTTTTGTTCCTTCCTAGTTGAGTTTATACGAGTGGATCGTGAAGTTGGTAGATGTCCAAGGAAGGTGGAGGCTTAACAAGTCGATTGTTTGGACGTTGGAGCTAGTAAGGAGGTTGGAAGCTTTTAAAGATAAGATCATGTGCATTGTCGACCATTGGCTCGACCGCATCATAGGAGGATTTGTGACAGAGCTCATGGTCAATACCTCTATCAGTTACAACGAAGCAGAGCGCTGCTTCTTCAAAGGAGTGCGAGGTAAGTATTTAAAATCATTGAATAAGACAAGGGTTCCCTCGAATACCTACCTTTAAGTGACAATGAAGGAGCACCATACACTTATCCCCTTAGCGCTAATCAGTTGATAAGACAAGGGTTCCCGCAAATACCTACACCACCTCCACCCTCATCCCATCCATCCACACCACCTCCACCCTCGCCTCCACCCCTCACCCCATCACCCACACCACCGCCACCTCGACTATCCAATATGGCGAACTCTGTAAAACTACCTGTATTCAAGGGTGTAGGGAATGAGGACCCAGACCAATTTTGGTTCGTCATAAAGGCTGTATGGGAAGTTGAGGGCGTCATAGATGATCACATGAAGAAGGTGACATTGGTTAGTGCCTTTCAAGATTTCTCACTAACCTCGTACATCAAGTACTCTAATGATAACCAGGCATCTACACTAGCAGAGATCCAGACCATGCTGAATAAAGAATTTAGTAGGCCTAAGTTGGAAGCACAGTCGATTCTAGGATTCAAGGAAATTGGGATGAAACCAAGTGAGAGCCCTTGGGAGTTGGATCAGAGATTGAAGTGTAAAATCCATGAAGCTAATATGAATTTAATGGATGGGTAGCACCGCGAATGGTTCGTGGCTTCGCTCCTGCCTCACCTAAGGGTTGCATTGTCACAACATAAGATTATGACTCAGACAAAAGCCTTGGAGATTGCAATGAGATTGTATGAAACATCTATGCAAGATACGAATCTGGGGTTTCAGCAGATTCATGTGCAGTTGCAAAACCTTTGTCTTGAGATGCAAAATCTGAAGCAGGACAGAACAGCTCGGCCAGAGGTGCGCAAAGAAGTTTGGTGCATAAAATGCAAGGGTCAGGGGCATGACAAGGATCACTTCCCAGCCCACGAACTATGTTGCAGCAGGAGGACCAATGTCTCTATGACTGGAGGCCGCAGCAGGGCCAAGTGCAGGGTTTGCGTTATGGTGTGCTATATGTCAGGGAGCAAGGAAACATGCGACTGATAATTGCCATTTTTTGTAGAAATTCATGCAAACACCGCAACAACTCTTTTGCAATATTTTTCAATTAGTAGTCCATGACGAGTGAAATTTTTGAAGTTACGAATTGATGATGGATAAGACACCTACTTTCAGGGTGCAGATAGAAATGTGGCCTCTAGACCAAGGTGTTGGGGGAATACGAGGTGAGTATCAGGGGGGCAGCCGAGGCTGAGGTGAAGGAGGGCCTGGGAGAGGCTGAGGGTAGGTGATTTGTTATAATTGCAGAAGCCTAAGACACTACGCGAGGGACTGTCTAAATCTAACGCGATTTTCATGCCACTATTGTACTCAGTTTGACCATGCAACTGAGGATTGTCCGATATTATTGGCAAAGATTCACAAAAAGGGGGTGTAGCCTCCGTAGCCGATGCAGAACCTCCATATCATGAGGGATGAGCCCCATGAGGAAGACCCTGAGGTAAACATTATGCTGTGAAGCAGAACTACGATGGGGGAGGATAAAGGCAAGCAGCCCGCAGAAGGAAAATGGGTCCGCAAAGCACTAGAAAAGGAGACTGGGTTTGATCTAGAGTGTGCAAAAGAAAGTCAGGAGAAATCAACTGAAAAAATGGACCCATCCATGATTACCACATTCTTGGAGACCTGCATGAAGCTTCTCCGTGACAATAAGGTTGTGAAGGGCCTGCAGGAACTGATCAATTGGTGCACTAGTAAGGATGGCGCTATTGGTGAATCGCACATGGTCAGGAAACTTGGCAAGTACAAGGCAAGAATCGGGTGGGAAATGAGACTCAGGAAGTCAGGAGAAATAAACTGAAAAAATGGACCCATCCATGATTACCACATTCTTGGAGACCTGCATGAAGCTGCTCAATGACAGTAAGGTTGTGAAGGGCCTGCAGCAACTGATCAATTGGGGCACTGGTAAGGATGGTACTATTGGTGAATCGCACATGGTCAGGAAGCTTGGCAAGTACAAGGCAAGGTCTAGGTGGGAAATGAGACTCACCACGCAGATAGGGGAATACGAGATGGACCAAGTTATCCTGAATCTAGGGTCCAACGTGAATGTTTTGCCAAAACAGACTTGGGAAAGAATGGGGAGACCTACGCTCTAGTGGTCTTCATTACAGTTAAGAATGGTGAATCAACAGAAAATTATCCCAATGGGGAGGCTGCAAGAGGTCACAGTCAACATTGAGGGTGGAAGTGCACTGGTGGATTTTGAGGTAATAGAGATTGTGGATGATAGCAATCCCTACCCTGTTCTCCATGGAATTGATTGGGCCACTGACATGAATGGGGTAATCAACTTGAAGAAGAAAAAAATGACATTTGAAAAGAAGTCGCTCTGTGTAGTGGTGCCGCTGGATCCCGCGGAGGGACCACGCTATACAAAACCAGTCTGAGATTATGAAACTGATGACAATCTAGACCTGATTTACAAGATAATGGCGTAAGACCAAGATTGGGTGAATTTGACAGGGACGAACATATTTCTTGGGATTGTGAAAGCTCCTACACATTAGATTCATATAAAGAATTGGAGCATTGTTAGAACCGATTGCATGAAGTATCTACATTGCATTGTAATATGATGACCAATTCGTTGCGTTGTGTGTCATCCGAAGTCAGGGATTTGCCTCATTATGATGGGCTAACAGATGTTGATTGATTTTTCGATGCATTTGAAAGAGAAGTGCTGGAGAAACATCGCTTCCAGGCCTTGGACTGGGTATTGCGCACTATGCCTGCAAGATGGTGGGTATGCACAAGGATAGTTTCGGTGATTGGTGCGACTATATAAGGATGATGAGAATACATTTTGGGAAGCCAAAAGTGTGGATGATAGATAAGTATGATTTAAGGGATGACCCACGTGATCACCTGGCTAAATGGACTAAGGCTTATGGAGTGGAGCCTTAGCCTGAATGTGTGCATTTGTTTTATCATGCCATGGGCATCATACCAATGAATTGGTACTTGGAAACTGAGCTCCATCATGGCCCTGAAGAATGGGACATCTTGCGCCAGAGATTTTCAATGATGTTCAGCTTTGACGATGGGTTTGTCTATATTGACGTGGCACTACAGGAGGTTAAAGATATGATCTTTAGGATACCGCAATATCCTTTGGACCTGATCCAACCTTATTGGACTACCCAGTTGAGCCATGCATTGGAATGATATAACGTGATCGTTGAAGAATAAGACGAGGATCCACGAAAAAATAATATTTTGGAAACTGAAGGTCACTGCGAAGTTGAAGGTCTGCATATAGAGGATCCTGACATAACTGCATGCTAAAAACCAAGTAGGTCAACATTGGAATAGAGGTGGAACCAAAATTTGCAAAGATTGGGGACTATTGGGATGATGCGACAGTAGACAAGGTCATTGATCTCCTCCGTGAATATCAAGATTTTTTCCCCATGAAGTTTTCTAATTTAAAAGGGATAATAGGAGACCTGGGTGTCATGAAGATCACCCTCAAACCAGACGTGAATCCCGTAAAGCAAAGACCTTACTACCTTAATCCTAAGTATAAGGAATGGTTCGCGCTGAGTTAGATGAGATGCTCGTGACAGGAATTATTGAACCAGTGGAGGAATCTGATTAGGTAATCCCAATAGTGGTTCAGGAAGAGAAATAGAAAGAAGAAATAAGGATATGAATGGATCTTCAAAAGCTGAATGATGCTTGCGTGCATGACCCCTTCCCAACCCCGTTCAGTGACGAAGTCCTGGATAACGTAGGTGGCCAAGAAGCATACTCTTTCACTGATGGGTTCTCTGGGTATCATTAGATCAAAATCGCGCCTGAGGGTAGAAACAAGGTGACCTTTGTGACGGGATGGGGATGTTTTTAGTACACTGTAATGCCTTTTGGGCTAAAGAATGTGCCAGCAATATTTTCACGCGTAGTCATTGCAGAATTCAAAGACTTCATTCATAAGTTCCTGAAGGTGTAATTTAATGATTGGACAGCGTTTGGATTGGTCAAGTGTCATGTGGCAAGTCTGCGCTTAATGTTAGATATGTGTTGAAGATACCAAATCACACTCAATCTAAAGAAGTGTCTATTTTGTGTCCCTTTCGGGATCCTGCTGGGTCATGTGGTATGCAAACAAGGATTGATGGTAGAACCCGCTAAGATCGCGGTGAATCAACTTGGAGGCACCAAGGAATGTGAAATAGCTACACGCAACCCTGGAGTATACTAGATACCATATTAGTTTCATTAAGGGTTATGCCTAGATCATCGTGCCCATGGAGAAATTGTTGAAAAAGGATGTTACGTTCTGTTGGAGTGATGAATTCCAGAAGAGCTTGGACTTGCTAAAAGAGAAAATGGTCACTGCGCCAATCGTAGTCTTCCCAGAATGGAAGAAGGAATTTCATGTGCATGTGGATGCCTCTTGTATTGCGCTGGGGGACGTGCTGACACAAGTGGGCAAGGGAGAAGTGGACCATCCTATAGCATTCGCGAGCAGGAAGTTTTCCAAGGCTGAGAAGAACTATTCCACTACACAGCATGAAGGACTAGCCATGGTATACGCTCTCCAAAAGTTTAGGCACTTTTTGTTGGGTGGAAATTTTAAGATGTATACGGATCATTCTACATTGAAATACCTAGTTAGTAAGCCTGTGTTGGGGGGGAAGATCTATAGTTGGTTGTTATTGTTCCAGGAGTATGATTTTGAATTTATTGTGAAGCCTCGACAATTGAATGCGGGACTAGATCATTTGTCACACATTGAAATGGGAGAGGAGCCCACTAATCTGGAGGAAGGACTACCTAATGCACAGCTCTTTGCAGTGTGTGTCATGGATAGTCACTTTGAGATATCATACATTTCGTGACAACGGGGACTGCTCCAGAAGGGTATACGAGCCAGCAAAAGTAGTATTACACGCAATAGACTTCTCCGTCATTGTAGGACACTTGTACAAAATGGGGTCAGATGAAATATTGCGACACTATGTACTTGACTTTGAGTGAAGTAGCATCCTCACAGAGGATCATGGAGGAGCTACAAGAGGACATTATGCAGGAAAGGCAAAAGCGCAGAAGGTTTTACGTGCTGGATTGTGGTGACCAACTCTGCATAAGGACGTGAAAGGATATTGTAGTGCCTGTGACGCATGTCAAAGGAATAGCAGGCCATCCCATAGGGATGAACTATCATTGATTTCGTAGGTGACATTACAACCATTTGATAAATTGGCAATCAACTTTGTAGGCCCAATTCAGCCTCCAGGAAAGAAGATAGGTGCGTGGTACATCATCACCATGACTGAGTACTTGATCAAGTGGGTGGAGGTGTAGCCTGTGAAGGAATGTACAGGCACGATAACAACAAAGTTACTGTTTGAATACGTATTGACAAGATTTGGCTGTCCAAAGATCTTGATGAGTGATCCTGGTACGCACTTTCTTAATGAAACAATCAGTGCGTTGACAGAAGAATTTCAAGTGTATCATTAGAAGAGCACACCTTATCACCTACAGGCCAATGGGATGGTGGAAGTATTCAATAACATACTGGAGAATGCACTGACAAAGGTCTGCAATGCTCAAATAAGTGATTAGGATGTGCATCTACCAGCGGTGCTATGGGCCTACAGAACGACTTGCAAGAAGTTGACTGGGAAGACACCTTTCAGACTTGTGTATGGTGTAGAAGCTATGAATCCAATGGAATAAATTGTACCTAGTCTATGCATAGTGGAACTCACAGGAATGGCAGACCACGAAGCCTTAGAAGAGATGCTCGCACAGCTAGCAGAGCTTGAGGAGGACCGATTTCTAGTTGTATTTCATAAACAAGTTCAAAAGGAGTGCAAAAAGGCATGGCATGATAGGCACATTAAACTGTGCACCTTCAAGGTAAATGATTTGGCTTTGTTATATAACACCAAGTTTGATAATTTTCCAGGAAAATTCAGGATGCACTGGCTGGGGCCTTATGTCATCAAAGAGATTACCAACGGTGGAGCAGTTCAGTTGGTTAAGTTAAATGGGGATCCCTTCCCAAGAAAGGTGAATGGTAGCCAATTGAAGCCATACACTAGTGATCTGACTAGGTGACTATATGAAGGTAGCACAGTCTTAGCACTCCAGGAAGCTGAAAGGAGGCGCGAGACTATAAACTACACTACCCAGGTTAGGGAACTGCATGATGAGGAAACTGCGCAGAACGAGGAGATGTCACAGAGACCACACAAGTTCATAGAAGGCTGTGCTACGTAGGAAAAAACCACATAGGTTAGCTGGAAAGTGACTGTTAAAGTCACTGTTCATGATTTGACGACAAAAAAAATGGCCAAATGGAGAGGGGGGCGGCATTTAAGACGAAATTTATGGGTGAGATCCTTAAAAATATGTTGTCAATCTAGCATTAATGAATCGATTTTAAGGGGTGCGCGACTCTCGAATAGAAGTGGCAAAGTTTCAGTTGGAGCTAAACCTCCAAATTGCAGAGTTGTAGTTGAAGGCCCAACCTTCGACTCCGCTGGATGTTAAGGAGCAGTGCGCGACTGCTATACAAAGGCAATAACAGCAGTAGAAAGTGCAATGGTGGACTGCACAACACTTTTCAAACAGTCGTTCGAAGTACTAACTAGCCTACAAGAAGACCCTACTGTGCAAAGGTTGGAAGCAGAGGCGTGAGAGCTGCAACAATGCTACAATGAGGTAAAAGGGACAATGTGTACTATCACCCTCACACAAAGACTCACAAAGTTGTAGGAGGCCAAGGCATTGAAGGAATAGGTAGATGCAACTCAGTACAAAGAGGCAATGTTGAAGGCGTGCTTGAAGCCTTGGTTGAACGAGGCCTACTTGATCATGGCCTCCATTGAAAGCAAGCTGGCTAGTCTACAGGAGACTCAGCAGAAGCTTCAGGCTAAGAGAGCAGGGCCAGTGACAGAGCAGTTGGTCGAGGAAATAACGCAGGCAGTCACGCAATGCACCGACGAGGTAGCAGTCGTACAGGTCGAGCTGGGGGGTCTTCACGTCGAGGGAAAGTCACCATGTTTGTGTTGGGGGCTTGTTGGGAACAGGTTCCCCCAAGAGTCAGTTTTGGGGCTAAAAGCCCATGTTTTGGGGCAGAAAGCCCAAATTTTGTAATAAATATGTAAAGTCTCCGAATTTTATGGTCGTAGAGCATGAAAATGTCAAGAGTCGTAAAGGGTTGTCCACCCTTGTTTTGTAAAGTCTAATGTCAGCTGTAAATATCTTCCCATAGTCCGCAGACCATGGGATTGTATAAAAAGGGAGTCTTAGAAGAGTCTAAGGCAGTGAAGAAGTAGTAATGGTAGAAAGAGTTTGTGGGTAAGGAGTTCTAAGTGTTCTGGGGTCTTAGCGTAGGTAGAGGCTCTACAGCTGAGTACGCAGAGGCCTAGGGTGGAAGTCTGCGGCTGAGTGCATGGACCCCTGTAGCTATGTGCGTAGGGTGGATAGAGTCTGTGCTGAACTTGAGATATAAATAAAGAGAAGTATTCTGCAAATCACTTTGTATATTATCTCTATTTAATGCATCTGACTATAATATGTTACGATGGGTTTACATTATATTGCTTATTTGATGCGCGAATGTATTTGATTATAACTGTTAATTAAATGCAAGCAAGAGTATAGGATTACATGAAGATAACTGTAAATGCATGGTGTTATCGCCTAGATTGACCTCAGGCTGAATGGAGGCAATTCTAGGGTAACCACAAACCAAGATTAACCTGGTAGCTAGCCCTACCAGGTTGGGAGAGGGCTCTCTCCTTATAAATCTCAGTCAAGATGACTGGATCAAGAATAAGATTTTATGCTAGGTATAGTAGCTCAAAAGGTTTGATTGAATTTGTTGGTGTTTTTTTCCAGATCAAGAGGAGCTGGGCAATTTTGGGTCTGGGAAACTAAGTCAAAATCGCAGGGGATTCTATGGGGCAAGGTAGGTATGATCTTTAGTACCTTAAGCTTGATGGGGTGAAAGGATAGACTGGTGAGGAGCTAAGAAGGGCCTGAGCAAATCAAGAATCCTTCCTAAACATATTAAAAAACATGAAATACTGGTGTTTTCCAAACGCAGAGCATTAAAACCTAATGTATTCCACCTATCTGACTTGAAAACAACCAATCAGAAGCAATTATATGAAAGAGGCATACATAAATAACATGATAACATACTAACAGAAGAAGAAACACATGCTAAAGGCAATACCATAGGGATCCCATAAAAATAGCTGCAACTTTATTAGTTTCCTACCAAAACTGCTACAAAATGATATGTGTTCAATACATGAGCATCCAACTGAATCCAACCTCTACAAATGAGAAAGAAAATACACAATATAGACATTAGAATCCCTCATCCTAACCATCAGGGGTCAAAACCATGAGAAGAGGAGTTGTTTCAACCATTTCCAAACAAGGACCAGGAATATAGGCAATTAAACAACTTGCCTCTATAAGTAGGGAAACTGATTCATTTGCCTCAAAACCACCTCTAACTAATGAATCTACCCTCTAACACTATTTTAACATTACATTTACATACCATGTCATCAATTACATCATTGAAATCATTAATGAGGAGGGAGAAATCAATTTCACAGTCAAAACAAGGGAATTTTGATTTTCTGAGCAAAATGGTCAAAAGCGCATCGCCACTGGCCAGAAGTGTAGTGCCACTTTTAGGTCACTTTTGGAGACCTTCCCGGCATCCAAATTGAGCCCATGATAGCTCATTGGAAAGATATTCAAGTCTAGTTTCGGGAACACCTAGGATTTATGAGTTTTGAGGTCATTTACCCCCTCAAAACTTGAATCTCCCAAGACTACTTCTCTGTGTCCAAAAAGAGGCAGAAAGGTCAGTTTTTGGTAGTTCTTGGACCTTTTGGTGAACTAGATCTGCTCCAAAACTTCTAAAAATTTCCATGGTGCATGTCCTCACCATTACGAATCCAAAAATTTCAACTTTTTCTCAATGGATGCCCCAGGAAAAAGCGCAGTGTGCTTCTGGGCAAATTTTCTGTGTTAAGAATTTCAAATTTCAAAAATGCAAAAACTCCTCAAAATTTGCCCAGATTTGGAATGGAGCATCACCATCAAGTGCTTTGGTTGGCCAAGGAGGCTTCAGCCAACACCTTCAACCTATCTTGCTCTTTCTTTCCCTCTAAGGCTCTCCTCAACCTACCTTTTAGCTTCCTGATCCTCATGTTATAAATTTTGTTATGAGCCATGTAATGGTAGGCCATGTGTCGGAGCATTTTTTAATCCCTATTGGCCTTCTCAATTTGTCCTTCAAGATGTATGTTGACCCTCTCAAGCCAATTTTCCCTATCATTTTCAATAGGAGTCAATGTGACATGAGCCTCTTTGGCCATTTACCTGTTTGCTTTGATCATTTCCAGCTCCATGTTGTCACTCAATTGTTTGTTTTCCTGTTCCAAATATTTGATGATGAACTTGGCTCTCTCTAAGTTGTTTTCCAAAGCTTGTATTTGAGATTCCCTTTCTTGTATGATAATGTCTTTGATAGTTTTTTCATCCTGAGCCTCCAAGTCAATGATGCCAACTCCATGATGAGTAAAGTGTTGTTGTGGCTCCTCATGCTCAATCAAGTCAAAATCTCTTTCCTCCTCATCACCAAGATCTTCCTCATGCACTTTCCCTTGCCTTTGCTCAACTGCTCAACCTGTACCTATTTTTTTGATGTAGAAGGCAAAGCCCCTTCCACACCTTGTGGAGATAACATTTTCCTGTGGACTGATGAAGAAGGCAAGGTCCCTTCCACTTCCCATGGAGCAAACACTTGCCTAGCAGCTACAAACAACTTCCTTGACTCTCTCTAATATGTCAAGAACACCGGTATCTCAACAATTCTAGTCTCTTTGGCCTTCTCATCTATCTTCACCTGAGCACTACTGAAAGGTCTTCCTTGTCCATGTTTGCTAAGTTTTGAAGTTATGTGCCCCTAGAGAAGGTATGGAAGGAGTGAGAATGGGTGATTTAGGAGTGAGGGGATGGGAGATGACCTTATGGGCCGGAAAATTGATGAGGGAGTAGGAATGATAAAAATGAAAGGGATGGCTTGTTTTGTTTGAGAAATTTTCCTTTGGGAAGAGGGACAAAGGGATAGGAATGATATGGAATAAGGATAAAGGAATAAAGGGATAGGGAAATAGGGATAGGGAAAGAGTTTAGAGTTGTAGTGATAGGTGATAGGAGGAACAATGATGGTTTAGGGTTTTAGGCATACTAGGGGAAAATTTAGGGTTTCATATTTACCATGGGAAATGATGCTTAAAATTTTGATTTGCAAGCCAAAACTGAAGTGAGGGAGGTCAAATTACTTGCAATGAAGGTAAGAGAGAGAAATTTTGAGGTTTCTTGAATTTTTTAGGATTTTTAAGCTCTCCTACCAAAAGCACAGTGCCACTGCCAAAAGCGCAGCGCCCGGTATAAAAATTAGGCATGGGATAGCTCGTTGGAAATCTTGTCGAGTCTAATTTCTAGAACATCTTGAATTTTTCAATTTGGATTTCATTTTCCCTATCAAAAGCTCAATCTCCCAAGACTGATCAAAATGTGCAAAATGAGGCTGCCAAAATCCATAGTGTTGTTGCAGTCAACTTTGAAGGTATTCCTAAACTCAAAATTGAGCTCATGATAGCTCATTGGAAATATTGTTGTGTCTACGTATCATTTGACTCATCAAGAAATTATTTTTTTCATTCCATATAGGAGAAAAATTGATTTTACCAAGGTCACTCCAAAGGTGCATTAACCCTCTTGAGGCAAATGATGTTTTCAACATTTCTCCCAAACCATGAAACCTATGTAAAAACAGAAAGAGTATTTTCTTCTTGGCTCAATGATGGATAAAAACCTCTCTCACTTTTGTCAAATTCATCTTTTCTTGCTCAGAAACACAGTTTGAAGAAAAATCGTCCCTTATGTGTGGTGAATGGCTTGTTCCTTGGAATGACTTCTCAACAAATGATGAAGACCTGATGTTTGATGATATGAAATGGCCTCATACCTTCTGATATCCCTTATGCCTCGTCTGCTCAAATATATCTAATCCCATAGCCAACCCTAGCTCAGTGGGAGAGGAATTTAGGGTTTTAGAGCTTGTTTCTCTTTTACTTTTGTAGGTGACTTGGTGCTCATGATGACTCGATTTTTGTAGTGGCAGGTGCCTGGCAACATCATCAGATGCTTAGGAGCAGTTGGGAACCAATATTACACATGGAAACATAAAATTACACAAGAAATGAAGATAAAAACAAAATACTCTGTTTTCACCTCAAATCTTGTTTTGAGGTGAGAACGACATTAGGCTTTCAATATGATAAATTATGGCTTTATCAATCATTATTGGCCTCCTCATGTCCTTGTTGATCATTATTGGCATGTAATTATTGGATTTGACCATGGTGGGCCCCTAAAACCTAATGATACCAAACCCTAAGACCTAATGAAATGAATTTCAAAGTGAACATGAGCCATGACTAAAATATAGGAAAGAGGATCAGCAAGTATAGTTTTGAGGGAAAAAATTGAAGAAAACTCTACCATCAGTGAATCCATGGCCTAAAGGAATGCAAACTCATCAGTATGGGACTCCTACTATGAAATGCAAAAGAGTATATTTTGATCACTAATGGCAGTGTGAAACACTGCCACTAACATTGGCTCCAATGGGGATGGTAGCTCCTTGGAGGTGCCAAGAACACCGTAGACCTAGTAGCCTTATCCATTGGGAAAAAACGCAAACTAAAATGCATGACTAAAAACTGACGACTTGACGACACAAACTAACTTTTACTCAACTAAAAACTGACTTGATACTAAAACACAACTGAAAAACTGGAAAAGATACTCAAAAATGGATCTTATTCAATAAAACCTACTTTAACTGTTTCATTCATCACCTGATCAAGTGAAATGAAACAACCAATGCAACCAAGTAAGTATTCTAGATGTTGTTTGAATTCTTTGCAAGTGCTTGCTTAGGAACAAGAAGAGAGAACTACTGAAAGGCAACTCCCATGAAAACTTGTAAACTGATCCAAATTTTCCCAAATTAAATAATATGGAATATCTAACTGATTATAAAAACACTACATAAGGATCTTCAAATTCATGTGCACTAGGACTTAGCTCATCCAATTGATTACTTTGCTTCTCCTCGTACCATGAATGCAAACTTTCATCTGAGCTTTGTGACGAAACTCCTACTGATAATGACAAAGAAACGGGCTACCAAATCAAGTTTGTATCAATACTTTTTTCAAGCTCACAGTTAGCTAATGGAGAAGGACTTTGACTGCAGACATCATCCAACACATCAACTATTGGATCGTGAAAAACTTGAAAAGACTATTGCAACCCATTGTCTAGTGGTTCCAATTAGATTGTATGATTTTCTACAGGATGCTCATTTGAAGATATACTATGCGAAATTCCCTTCAAAAACTGAAATGATTCAAAATAGAATGGTATGGAATCATCTTGCATCATTTGATCATATGTTCTAGCTTCCTAGTCTTCACCTGCAACTTGACAATCAATGGCATTCGGGGGCTGAAAATCTATATATGTGAAGTCTTGAACAAGGATTCCATTTCCCTCTAGATGGTCTAGATCAAAACTCATTGACGGTTGTCTTCTAATTACACAAAAGTTGTCTGTGATGAACTGAAATGAAGTAAAACAAAAAGGCAAAGATCCTTCACTTACTTCAAAATTTTCTACACTTTCCTCCTCACTTCCATAGCTGATATGCAACAGCTGGTCACTGTATTCAAACTACATAAAGTGAACTTCCTCCTTCCACAAACGAGCTGTTGACTTCTCTACAAGACTAGCTTCTGTTTGGAGAACATAATCATCATCGTACTGATCAAACTTAGGGAAATCATCAGTATAAAAGACGTCATCAAGCATACATGTCATATCAACAGATCTCTCTTCTCCAAGATGATCTATAAAACAATCATTATCAGATCTATGACAACTAGGATAAGAAAGAAAATGTTTTGGACCAACCACTTGTTTTTCTTCAATCAACGAGCCATGGTCTTGAAAATCATACTCATTCCTTGTGGTGATTTTTTTCATCATATCTTCCACTACACTTACCAAAATGTCGAGATTTACCTCTAAAGATGTCAATTCCTCTGGATCTATGTTCTTCATCTCTTCTTCCTTCAATTTTTCCCTTCTCATCAGAAAATTAGCCTCTACATCTACTGCATTGTTTTGCATCTCTTCAAGTGTTGTAAGGTTCCTTTCCCTCAGCTAAAACTCCATTTCCGGATCGAAGGCTTTCAGATAGTGCAAGAGAGCGGATCCAGGAGGAGGTCTTATATTAATAGGCATCGAAAAATAGACTTGGTTAAATCTGGCTGAAAACTATTGTATTGTCTCCCATGGCAGTCTTTTCATTTGGTTATACTCTTCTAGAATCAAGAAAGGGTTCTATCTGACCACCCACTTGTTGAGGAAAATTTTGATGAACTGCTGGAATTCTGAGATACTTGCATTAGGTAGGGTTTTGAACCAACTCTTGACTTTTCCTTGCAAATAAAGAGCAAAAAGCCTAATACTAACATCCTCTTCATCAATTTCAAAAAGGTCAAGAAAAGACTCAAAATTCAATACATGTCTCTCAGCAAGGATGTTGTCACATTCACCATCAAATCTTGGGAGATATAGGTACTGATTTTTAGGGAAAGCATGGGATATAGGAGGTAAAATCAGAGCCTTGTATCTATTTGGAATTTTACAAGGTATAGGAATATGTACAAAAGGTGTAGAATCGGTCTTGGTCTCTTTAGGCTCATCAATTTGAAGACGTTCATCATAATATTCAAAAGAAGGGTCTTGATCAAGATCAAAGGCATGCGAACATTTTGTATGCATAATCTTCAATGGGAAAGAATCAAATGCAGGTCTAGGATCTTTTCTCAAATACAATATACTTTGTAAAGCCTTCTTGACATTCTCGGGAAAAGAGAAGAAATAATTTATAACAAATAACATAATGTCTTGGATGAAATTCCAACTTGAATACCTGATCTTTCCATATTGTCCTTTCATGTTTCTTCTAGTCAGGTACATCCTCCAGTGGAGTCCTTGCATCTAATCTTGAAACTGATTTAGAGTCGCCATGTGAATGATTTCAGCCTTTTGGTGTCTGATTGTTGTCCACCATCAACAATCAGATCTAAACTTGACACATTTTACTGAGGAACATAAAACTACGTTCCCCAGTATGGTTGCCACTATGTTATCACCTAGATTGACCCCAGGCTGAATGGAGGCAATTCTAGGGTAACCACAAACTAAGCTTAACCTGGTAGCTAGCCCTACTAGGCCGCGAGAGGCCTCTCTCCTTATAAATATCAGTCAAGATGACTGGATCAGGAACAAGATTTTATGCTAGGTATAGCAACTCAAAAGGTTTGATTGAATTTGTTGGTGTTTTTTGCTAGATCAAGAGGAGCTGGGCAATTTTGGGTCTGGGAAACTAAGCCAAAATCGTAAGGGATTCTATGGGGCAAGGTAGGTATGATCTTCAATACCTTAACCTTGATGGGGTGAAAGGCTAGACTGGTGAGGAGCTAAGAAGGGCCTGAGAAAGTCAAGAATCCTTCCTAAACAGAAGAAAAAACATGAAATGCTGGTGTTTTCCAAAGGCAGAGCATTAAAACCTAATGTATTCCACCTATCTGAATTGAAAACAACCAATCAGAAGCAATTATATGAAATATGCATACATGAATAACATCATAACATATTAACAAAAGAAGAAACGCATTCTAAAGGCCATACCAGAGGGATCCCATAAAAATAGCTGCAACTTTATTAATTCCCTGCCAAAACTGCTACAAAATTATATGTGTTCAGTACATGAGCATCCAGCTGAATCCAACCCCTACAAATGAGAAATAAAATACACAATATAGACATTAAAATCCCTCATCCTAACCATCAGTGGTCGAAACCATGAGAAGAGGAGTTGTTTCAACCATTTCCAAACAAGGACCAGGAATACAGGCAGTCAAACAACTTGCCTCTATAAGTAGGGAAACTGATTCATTTGCCTCAAAACCACCTCTAACTAATGAATCTACCCTCTAACACTATTTTACCATTACATTTACATTCCATGTCATCAATTACATCAGTGAAATCATTCATGAGGAGGGAGAAATCAAATTCACTATCAAAACAGGTGAATTTTGATTTTCTAATTAAAATGGTCAAAAGCGCAGCGCCACTGGCCAGAAACATAGCGCCACTTTCAGGTCACTTTTGGAGGCCTTCCTGGAATCCAAATTGAGCCCATGATGGCGCCTTGGAAAGGTATTCAAGTCTAGTTTCTGGAACACCTCGAATTTTTTTATTTGGAGGTCATTTTCCCCTCAAAACTTGAGTCTCCCAAGACTGCTTTTGTGCATCCAAAAAGAGGCAGAAAGGTCATTTTGTTGCAGTTTTTGGACCTTTTAGTGAGCCAAATCTGCTCCAAAACTTCTGAAAATTTCCAAGGTGCATGTCCTCACCATTATAAAGCCAAAAATGTTAACTTTTTCTCCAATGGATGCCCTAGGAAAAAGCGCAGCACCGATGGCGCTGTGCTTCTGGGAAAATTTTCTATGTTAAGAATTTCAAATTTTCAAAAATGAAAAAACTCCTCAAAATTTGCCCAAATTTGGCATGGAGCACCACCATCAAGTGCTTTGGTTGGCCAAGGAGGCTTCAGCCAACATCTTCAACCTATCTTGCTCTTTCTTTCCCTCTAAGGCTCTCCTCAACCTAGATTTTAGCTTCCTAATCCTCATGTTACAAATTTTGTTACAAGCCATGTAATGGTAGGCCATGTGTCGAAGCATTTTCTTATCCTTGTTAGCCTTCTCAATTAGTCCTTCAAGATGTATGTTGACCCTCTCAAGCCAAGATTCCCTATCATTTTCAATCTCCTGCTCAATAGGAGTCAATGTGACATGAGCCTCTTTGGCCATTCACCTGTTTGCTTTGATCATTTCCAGCTCCATGAGGATTTTCTTGTCACTTAATTATTTGTTTTCCTGTTCCAAATGTTTGATGATGAATTTGGCTCTCTCCAAGTTGTCCGCCAAATCTTGTATTTGAGCTTCCCTTTCTTGTATGATGATGTCTTTGATAGTTGTTTTGTCCTGAGCCTCCAAGTCAATGATGCCAACTCCATGATGATTAAAGTGCTGTTTCGGCTCCTCATTCTCAATCAAGTAAAAATCTCTTTCCTCCTCATCACAAAGATCTTCCTCCTACACTTTTTCCTTGCCTTTGCTCAACGGCTCAACCTGTACTTGTTTTTCCGATGTAGTAGGAAAATCCCCTTCCACAGCTTGTGGAGATAACATTTGCCTGTGGACTAATGAAGAAGGCAAGGTCCCTTCCACTTCCCGTGGAGAAAACACTTTCCTAGCAGCTACAAACAACTTCCTTGAATCTCTCTAATATGTCAAGAACATTGATATCTCAGCAATTCTAGTCTCTTTGGCCTTCTCATCTTTCTTCACCTGAGCACTATCGAAAGGTCTTCCTTGTCCATTTTTGCTAAGTTTTGAAGTTATGTACCCCTATAGAAGGTATGGAAGGAGTGAGTATGGGTCATTTAGGAGTGAGGGGATGGGAGATGACCTTATGGGCTAGAAAATGAATGAGGGAGTAGGAATGATAAAAATGAAAGGGAGGGTTTGTTTTGTTTGAGAAATTGCCCTTTGGGAAGAGGGATAAAGGGATAGGAATGATATGGAATAAGTATAAATGGATAAAGGGATAGGTAAATAGGGATAGGGAAAGAGTTTAGAGTTGTAGTGATAGGTGATAGGAGGAACAATGAGGGTTTAGGGTTTTAGGCATACTAGGGGCAAATTTAGGGTTTCATATTTACCATGGGAAATGATGCTTAAAAGTTTGATTTGCAAACCAAAACTAAAGTGAGGAAGGTCAAATTACTTGCAATGAAGGTAAGAGAGAGAAATTTTTTAATTTTCTTGAATTTTTGAGGGTTTTTAAGCTCTCCTGCCAAAAGCGCAGTGCCACTGCCAAAAGCGTAGCGCCACTATCAAAAGCACAGCGCCACCCTGCCAAAAGCATAGTTCCACCATCAAGACAACTTTTGACTACCTACCTTGTATCCAAATTAGGTGTGGGATATCTCGTTCAGAATCTTGTTGAGTCTAATTTCCAAAACATCTTGAATTTTTAAATTTGGAGTTCATTTTCCCTATCAAAAGCTCAATCTCCCAAGATTGGTGAAAATGTACAGAATGAGGGTACCAAAACGCATAGTGCTATTGAAGTCAACTTTTGAAGGTTTCCTCAACTCCAAATTGAGCTCATGATAGCTCATTGGAAAGAAATTTGTGTCTACTTATCAGTTGACTCATCAAGAAAGTCTTTTGTTCATTCCATCTAGGAGAAAATTTGATTTTACCAAGGTCACCCAAGAGGTGCATTAACCCTCCTGAGGCAAATGATGTTTTCGACATTTCTCCCAAACCATGAAACCTGTGTAAAAACGGAAATAATTTTTTCTTCTTGGGTAAATGATGGACAAAAATCTCTCTCACTTTTGTCAAATTCATCTTTTCTTGCTTAGAAACACAGTTTGAAGAAAAATTGTCCCTTATGTGTGGTGAATGGCTTGTTCCTTGGAATGACTTCTCGAAAAATGATGGAGACCTGATGTTTGATGATATGAAATGGCCTCATACCTTCTGATATCCCTTATGCCTCCTCTGCTCAGATATCTCTAATCCCAAGGCAACCCTAGCTTAGTGGGAGAGGAATTTAGGGTTTTAGTGCTTGTTTCTTTTTTTCTTTTGCAGGTGAATTGGTTCTCATGATGACTTGATTTTTGTAGTGGCAGGTGCTTGGCAACATCGTCAGATGCTTAGGAGCAGTTGGGAACAAATATTACATATGGAAACATAAAATTACATAAGAAATGAAGATAAAAACAAAATACTCTGTTTTCACCTCAAAATTTATTTTGAGGTGAGAACTACATTAGGCTTTCAATATGATAAATTATGGCTTTACCAATCATTATTGGCCTCCTCATGTCCTTGCTGATCATTATTGGCATGTAATTATTGGATTTGACCATGGTGGGACCCTAAAACCTAATGAGACCAAACCCTAAGACCTAATGAAATGAATTGCAAAGTGAGAGCCATGTCTAAAATATATGAAAGAGGATCAGCAAGTACAGTTTTGAGGGAAAATTTTGAAGAAAACCCTACCATCAGTGAATCCATGACCTAAAGGAATGCAAACTCATCAGTATGGAACTCCTACTATGAAATGCAAAAGAGCAGATTTTGATCACTGATGGCAGTGTGAAACATTGACACTAACATATGGTAGAGTGGGTAACACTTAAGATAACTTGGGAACTTATACAGTAACATAGCTACAGAGGCGCGTAAGTGCCTGGACCTCTGATTAAGGTTGTGTGAAGATCAGTCAGGTATCTTTGCGGAAGTACAGAAGGATGGAAGAGAAGGAACATCGATAAGCCCTAAAGGCTTATCGATCTACACAAAGGTAGGATCAGTAAGTACAGATCAACATCACAACCATCTCAGGGTGTGGAAAATTGGTTCCAGCATCCCCTCGTATTACTTCAGGTGAGACTTTAGTCCGCACTCCGTGGGCTAATGCTGAAAGGGCCAGTAGTGTAGGGATTTGCTTGGCTGACTAACGCTGAACCTGGGTCAGGTCCCATCAAGCCAATAAGAAGAACCTTGATACACCTGCAACCAAACATTCACTAGGCACACTTACATGCTTTCTGCAAAGGCACATACAGGCTTCTCTCTTTCTTGTTGACAACTAAATCCAAGGAAAATCTATAAGAATATATGTCAACCAGGCTGATATTATGGATGGGGCTCCTGTTCCAAATGGTGTGACTTCTAATTGGGACTTCACATCGAGGAGACTCCATTGGTTGACAGATTTCTAGCACCATCAATGAATGGCATTACAAGGAGGGCTAGACAATAAGATTTGCCCATTGAGTCTGTTTTTAATCTCCTATCTTAAATGGTTTGTTGGAGCCTACGTTTTGAGTTTTTGCGGAAAGAAGATTCGGGGACAGGTGGCAAAGACGACCGTTGGGTTTCGGAGCTGATAGCCAAGGGGGAGAACAGGGACCAGAAGGGAACTAGAAATTGCAGAAAGGTGGCAGACAAGAGCAGGAGAAACCGAGTAAAGGGATAGAAATGGTAGCCAAGGATAAAGCTAGTCAATTAGAAGATAAGCAGAACTAGCAGTATGAGCATAGGGCAGAAGATAAAAGGCAGAAGGGAGGGTGAGAAATGGTTTTTTGTTGATCATTTGAGTGAGCCAGGGAAAGTTATGGCTTTCCTTAGTTGTGGAAGGCGTGAATTGTTCCATGTCTTGTCTATGTTTTTTCTTGTGGGTTGTGGTATTTGTGTTCTTGATGATCAAGCTTCGCGCCTCTTGTAATTTTGTATATATTTCCTTATTTTAAGCTTATGAAAGAGACAGTTTGAATAGTAATGTGTTATTAAGTTTTGTGATGGTTCTTTAAAAATTTTGAATGGATGCTTATCAGTTGTATGGTTCCTTAAGGGTAGCTAAGTAGAGCAGTATGATTGTATTAGTGTGGATGATCGATTGTTATGAGACACTATCATTTGTTTGTTGTGATTCCCTTGTTACCTCATTCTACACCTTCTAACTTCGGTTGCAACTTCCCCCTGATGTTTCTACTTCCCTGACTCTTGTGAATTATGAGACACCTCTATTTTCAGAGGAGGAATTTACTGCTCCTTTTGTTCCTTGTCCTCCTCTTTTTCCAGTTCCTATGAGGGTGCCTCCACGTAATGATAAAAAAGTTAAGAAATATCTAGATTGAATTCCCAATCCATCTCTTCATCCTCCTTCCACTTTTAATAATTTAGATCTAATGGAAGAAACCTAAAATGGCTCATATAGCCTAGGTTGAGGGCTAATGCTTTTATTCCTCAAGATGACATTAGCACTCTCAATGAAAATATTGAATCTATTTCCATTAAAAGTTTTATTTCTGCAAGGGACATATGTCATCCTCTAGCATCTACATTTGATGACTCTATGTATCATGATCTGCTTGATCAATCTACTCCACCAATTAGCTATTCATGCTATCTTGATTTTTTATTTTCTAGTTTAAATTGTGATCATATGAAGGGAAACCACATTACACTCATAGAGGAGGAGGAAAGTGAAGATAATTTTGCTCTCTCTTCCCCTTTCCAAAGTCCCCCATGTCAAGATAATATGATTCCATTCTAATTGGATGATTTCCAATCTTAATCTCAGTAGTGAATCAAATGTAATCAATTGTTTAAATCAATTTGTAGCCTTGGGAAACAATCATTCTGATGATGATGACTATTTATGTATGTGATCACGAATTCCCAGGTACGTCTTTCAATTTCTCATGAATATTTTGATTTAGATCTATAATTTTATTTGTTAAAATAAGATGACGTTATCAAAACCTCCTCTTCATCTCACTATACCTTGTGATCTATCATCTCCAATGCATCTATTTTCGATAGGGATACTCCATTCTCTTCAAGTTCTTCATCCGACTAGTTAACTTCTCAATTTTCATAGGTTGGTGAGATTATCCATGATGAAAATGAAAACAATCAAATCATTGAATACTCTTTCCATCCATCACCATCTCTTCTCTTACATGAAGACAACTCTTCAAATTAGCTTTCTCATAAAATTTCTCTAATCCATACATCTTAATATTTGTGATCAAAATAATATTTCAACTTGAGTAATCTGGTTGTTGAAGTTGAAAAATACATTCAAATCAATGACAGAGATGGTTTCCATCCGGTGAGTAGTGGCCTTAATGAAACCAATGGTAGTTTTTTTCCTCACACTATGCACGATCTCGTTCACTCTACTAGATGTTATTTTACAATATTTAAAGGTTATGGGACTTTTTAGCAAGTCAAGACACTTCAACTTCCATTGACGGTTATGTCAGGATCTTGTAAGCCCCCCGAACTAAGTCAGGTATGGTTTCTCTCACACAATCCTTCTCTTTGCATGGTTTCAGTTTATGTAATTTTCTTTTTGAAATATGTTTATTATTTCAGATCCAATTTTTCAAATTTTCAAGTTTTCAATGCTGATT
The DNA here is from genome assembly GCA_000404065.3 of Pinus taeda. Lineage (NCBI taxonomy): Eukaryota > Viridiplantae > Streptophyta > Pinopsida > Pinales > Pinaceae > Pinus > Pinus taeda. Next base: position 98,615 of record APFE031389578.1, on the reverse strand, counting down.
GGATTTAATAATATTCTTAAGTTGATTCATATTCATGCAAATCTTTTGCATCAAACTCGGGTTTGGAATCTTCATCTCGCTTAAAGTCGTGGAACTATGAAGTTGGTCACGTCAAAGATCATAATTGGTCTAGGGAATCATACCTCTCAGATTTATTTCATGATAAGTTGCTCCTGGTTTTCCTTGTGAATATCATATGGCGAATCTCATTCTTCATGGCACCTAAAACCTCTTGAGTGTGAACGAATGTATGATTTATTATGTGCATCAAATTCTTCTTCATTTACTGTATTCTGACTGGTCTCATGTGTTTGTTGTACTAGGATTCCTTTTCACTTCTTTCAATGATTACAATTCCAATGAAATTTTCATTTGTCATTCGAAGAAGATGATTCTATTATTCAAAGAATTTGTGAAGATGTTCAAAATAATCTACCTTTGTTATTTTCTAACCCAAAACCTCATGCCAAAAATGGTCCATATGATCATGATATTAAATGTCATTTGTTTCGCCACTTTCACTAGTATATCCAAAGATAGTTATTTTACATCCTTTGATATTCATGGTTCAACATCCCACCATTTGGATACTTGCCAAGAAGTTGAGGCACTTCAGCCATTTTTGATGGTTATGTCGGGTCCTCATTGTCTTGGCATGTCTGCTAAATATGATTAGATCTATTTTCCCTCATGTGATTCTCATCCCGATTTTGTGAATTTAATTGAAGATTCATTATTTCAAAGTTTTCAAGGTTTTCAAGAGAATTGTTTCAAATTTCATGATCCAATCATTGAATGGTTGGAGCAAACTTACTTGGAAAGTTCCATTCCAAACAACAGGTTTTGGCTTTTTCTCATGCTTTCTAAGCAGGTGATGGGCCTCCAAATTATACATAAATTAAGGCCCATATAACCTTTCTTATTCACATGAAGGATATATTAAAACTCTCCTTATACACTTAATCATGTTTTTTATCTTTAATATGTTCATTAGGAAGGTTAATGGATAATTTCATATTCGTGCCTAATATTATTTATTTTTGTAGAATATTGTGAGAATATTGGGCAAATTATGGAGATTTGGAGGAAAATATAATTTAGGGACTTGATCCATACTACAGGAGGATCAATATTGGATAATAAATCAACAATATATTCTTGAATTATTACATAAATTTTGGAGCTCCAATGATTGAGAAAATCTAGGAATGTGTTCTGTGTCATTTAATGTAGATTCCTAGTGTTGGGAACCAGATCCACTATTTGAGGGATTTTGGAGGGGAAATATTCCTAATTTCATGGTAATTCCTCGTAATCATTTTTTATAAGTAAAAAGTGTAATTCTCCTCTAGGGGTTGATTTTTATTAGTCTTCTTGTGGAGAGAACTCGTATTTTTGCAGCTCCACTTTCATTTCTTGCAGGGATGTGATTGTCTTAATGGAAATAATGAATATTGGTGCCATGTTCAACTTCTAAATCTCAATCTCCTTAATAGGACTCTAAGTTTCCTTGGGCTTGGCCATCCTAGGAGCTTCAAAGCCCTTTTGTATCATTTACTTTTATTCCTTTCACTTCTTATTCACATGCATCTCTTGTTCTTGTTTTTTCCTATTTCTACATTTAGTATTGATGATTTCCTGTTGTAGGACTGGGTTAAATTGTTGAAGTAAGTTATTTTGTAGGATAAAAATCATGATTTCATATTTGTAACAGATTTGGAAGGTCATAGTAATAATTGAGCTACTTGGATATTTTTCTTATTGCCAAATCTAAATTTCTAGAAGTCCCTTGTGGCAAATAGTAGTAAATTTCTGCTAATTTTTAGAACATAATAACGAGCTTCAATCTAGTTGATTTCAATTGAATTAGATCAAAAAAACATTCCAATTAATAAAAAAATCTACCCCATTTGATTTTAACTTGATTAGGTTAGGCAGTTGATAGATTAACTAGCTCACTAGTTCTCGAATTTCTAGATTTTAGACTAGTAATTTTCTGCTATTTTTTAGCATGTGTTAACAGGGGTATTTTTAAGTGATTCCACTTGGAATTGAGACCTAATACATAGTATTAAATTAAAAAAATGTGCCACATCCAATTTGTATTTGATTTTCTTGGTCAGTTTGTGAATTATATCTTCTTGTAGCATTCTTCCATCACGTATATACTTTCCCATATTTTCTCAACAAACTTGGTTTTTGTCCCTTAGGGTTGAATCATCACTTTTGGGCTCTAAATAAATGATTAGGGAATACTAAAGACCACTTAGGACTTTCCTTTTACACCTGCAAAACATCTCAACAATTTGGGTTAATGGACATATTTATGAAATGGATAATACAATGATGATTTTCTTGATTGCTACATCTAATGAACTCTGCCAATGGATCTTAAGTCTTTGAAATGTAATGATTGATATTTATTTCATGATATTTTATTTATGAAATTATAATAGGTTTTCTTTCCTTATATTTTCTTTCTGCAATTGGTCAAGGTTTACTTTTCGACCATTTCCATTTATGTAATTAGTTTAGGATTTGATTTCATTACATTCACTCCATTACATCATGACAACGAAGGAAGCACACATTATATGTTGCACATATAGTGTCGATACCTCTTAAGTTTGTATGAACCCCAGGTTGATAATTAAAGTTGGTAGCCTTGGGAGTTGCAGCATTCTTGTTGCAATACTGAGGCTCGTCAGCATGATGACATAGAAGAAGGTGCATTAACTAGAAGTCTTCGAGCTTTCTCTAATTATGGTTTCTGATGAAAAGGTAAGAATGTGAACTAGATAAAAGTAATGGTTATGAGACATATTTCTTCCCACGAGCAAGACCTTCCTTTTTTTGTGCAAGTTCTTCAAGCTCTCATTTTTTCTCTTGCACATTACTTTATATATGTTTTAATTGATCGTATATTTCTCATTGCAAGTCGGAAACAACTACGGTGGCTTCATTGGAAAATTTGTCATAGTGACCTAGACCTTATAGCTATTAGGTTAGGAGTAGGATTATTTGCATTCTAGTTTCCCCTTCTCTTGCACTCATCATACACTTGTTCTCTTTATTATTTCTTGTCTTTTCTTACTTCTGTCTTCCATCATGTTTGGCTTAGCCTCATTTGTTTTTGCTTTGGTTTCACTTCATTGTTGTGTCATGTCTTTTCCTTTATATTATGTTGATAATACTTTGCATGAAGGGTCTACTATTTGGACTCAAAAGGAAAATGTGACAAAATAGAGGACTTTGTGACACTACAACATTTGGCTAACTCTCCATCCTTCTTCCTTGTCTTGGTTACACATTTTGGTCGATGATGTCTCGACGAAAAATATGATCCTTGCATTAGCAAATCATTGTGTCGAACCATGATCTCTATGTCTATTCTGGAAACCTCATGCCTACACTCGGTCTTTATGTTTAGGTGTTTTCAAGATGATCCAATCAATTAGAGAAGTATAAGCGGAAAATTTAAACGAGTAAACCAATATCAAATTTTTTATATATGTTTCTCTAAAGGGACAACCTCCCCTGCTCTCAATAAGTCAGGATCCCTCTTCCGCCCATGAAATAAATAAGTGTCAATGCGCAGTCCTATATAAATAAATAAATAAAGCAAAAAGAAGAGAAATGCTTCTTGTGGAGAGAGGTGAAGCAAGAAACCCTTCCAGGCTCAGTAGAAGTGGAGAAATGTTTGTGTTCTTGAAGTGACTCTGTCAGGGTACTTTCTAGGCCTACTGGTAGTGGAGCGACACAAGAGATGAAAAAAATAAACTTTCAAAATCTAAATCTCATGAAATTCATTACCCTTTACTGATTCGAAACATTGTGTGATCATTGACCTTATGTTTGTGTTTAACTGTGTAAAGGAATGAAGGGGACTATGTTTATGCATAGGGTAAATGGGGAATCCATGGTAATCTCAATGCTGAATCACTACTCCTTAAAGAACTATACCCTCCAAGAAATAATTGACCAAGGAAAAGAAGTTGGAGTTCTAACGATGTGTTGCCAATTGTTGTTGTTGCGACAAACACCCTCCAAAATTTTGTCTACACTTGAATTTTGGATCCTAGAGTGGATCTTGCAATCAACCATTCCATATTCAATTCTTGGTTAATTGATGCTTTTGAGCTCCCTTCTTGGATTGGAAGTGTCGAAATCACTTTCTCACACATGCTCTATCTGTAACAAGTGCATCAGCACAATCTTTTACACAAGCTTGAACAAGTATAGCGCGGTCCATCAAGACTGCACCTATGCGGTGTCCAATCCATGTCAACAGTCAGTGTGCATTGATATCAATAGTTTCTCACATCTAGTTGCATTTGTACTTCTATTTTAGTGAGTTTTTCAAACTTTCACTTCACACACCTTTTTTTTCACAAGTATCGTTTTCATGTTTTCGGTTGTTTGTTTTAGTTTTTTTCCCTTTAATTAGTCTTATTTTCATGTTATCTTTGCTCTGGCATGTGTTGTTTTCACCATTGTTCACATGTTGCAAGTATCGTTCACACTTTTATTTTCATATAGCAAGTGTCATATTTTGGTGTGGGAATTATCGATTATCCTCTAAAGTGGAGTTTTGTTTTGTTTAAAGGGGGAATATTTGTGATAATGAGTTGTATTGATCATATAGACATGTTCCACACTCATTTCCAAAGTTTCACGCACTATCACACAAGTGTCGTCATTTTCGTCGCTAAGTGTATCTTTAGTGTCGCACTTGGAATGGGTTTTCACAGTGGTTTTGCATTAAGGAAAGTATGTTGTTCATGTGTTCTAAGTTTCCCATGTCGTGGCTTCAAGTGAACTAAATGTGTGATGATGTTCAATTCTTACTTTTATTCAACTTACTCTCATTATTCCAACATTTAGTCAAAATTGGAAAAACTCCCGATCAGGCCACTTAGCCTCATTTAGGTCCCTGAACTACGCACTGCATAGTCTCATTCCTCAAGCATAAACCTTATCTCTTGGCACTGAAAAATGCATAGTTTATGCCTCCTATAACTATGCATTTCCCAACCTCAGTTCTCAAGCCCAACCCCTGAGTCTTAGAACTACATAATCTTTCTCTCCAACCAAGCCAACATTGTGCATTGTACAGTATTAGTCCTCAAGCCTCAATCCTAAGCTTCTAAATTGTGCAAGTTTTGAATTACCTAGCCTCTTGTCCTTCTAGTACTACACATTTAATCATTTCAATTCTCAAGCCTAGACCTTGGCCTCCAACACTACGCAATCATTCCATCCATCTAGGCATGAACTACGCATTTTGCAGTCTCAGACCTTAAGTCCCACCATTGAGCTCCTAAGTTTCACAACTGTGTGGTCACTTGGCCTCCTCTGCCTTCCAGAACTGTACAATTGGCTAAAACAGTGAAAAACCCCTCAGCCTAGCTCATTGACTCCCAAAACTGCATAATATTCTTTCCCATTCCATCCTGAACTATGCATTGCACAGTCTCAAGGCTCAATATTCACCCCTGAATACCTAAGTTGCACGACTACGTAGTCACTAAACCCCTCCCTTTGCCCATCACCTAGTTCCAACCCAATCAGTGGATCATCATGCAGCATCTGAGACTAGGATTTTATTTGATTGATATCATATTGTCATGAGTGGATTGCAAATGTGTTTACACTATCATGCTATCGCAAGATGATGAAGAAGGAGATGGAGAAGGAGGACATTCTAGAAGACACCTAAGGAACTGAGGAGATAAGATGATCATCATGCAAGAAGATGAAGGAACACTGGACTATAACATAAGATGGAAGATAAATACCACATTGAAGGCACCTTATCTTCAAGTCATAAAGAGGAGGAAGAAGAAGAACATGCACCATATTTTCAAGAAGACACAATGAAAGCAGCAGAAAAACGTGACTTAATATTGCCATATCATCATGCAATCCATGTCATCAGTGTCAAGTCATGATCCATCATGTACCACATCATTTTTTATTATGTAATTCTATATTGGAAAATGTAATGTGAAGTGGAAGTCCAAGAGTCATCTATGTAATGTAAAGATTCAGGTAGAAAGTGTTGGGATAGGGTCCCCTAGGGTTAATTTTGGGGCTAAAAGCCCAAGTTTTGGGGTAGAAAGCCCAAGTTTTTGTATGTAAAGTGTAAAGTCTCCACAATTTATGGCCGTGAAGTGCGTAGATGTAAAGTGTCATAAATGGTTTCCACCCTTCTTGTATGTAAGTTGTATCAGCTTTAGAAGATCTACCCATGGTCCGCAAACCATGGGATTGTATAAAAAAAGAGAGTCTTAGAAGAGTCTAAGGCAGAAGTAGTAGTAATGATGATGAATGTAATGGGTCATTAGCAAAAAAAGTGGATAGTTTTAGAATAGAAGAGAGGCTCTTCAGCTGTGTGCGCATAGGCTTAGGGTAGAAGTCCATAGCTGAGTGCGCAAACCCCTGCAGTTGAGTGCACAGGGTATTTAGAGTCTATAAGAAGATCTGAAGTACTAATAAATAAGATTACTCTAGAAATATCTATGTTTGATCTATTTACTTCTATTATGAATAAATGCGATTATGTTATGATGAATAATGGGTTCATGATTTAATGCTATATTGATGTGTGAATCTATATGTTTTACATTTTTATTTGAATGCAAGTAATAATATATGTTTACGTGAATAACATATTAATGCATATTGAAGTTATCAGATACTTAAGCCGATCAGGGTAAATATGGAAGTAAGAGTAATTACAGAGGTGCGTAAGTGGTTGATTCGCCTGGTTAGGGTTCACGAATGACAGTCGTAGACCTTCGCGAAGGACTAGAGGTCGATTAAGAGAAGTATATCAACAAGCCCTAAGAGGATTATCAATATGCGCAAGGGAAAAATTAAGGCACAAAACGACATCACTACCATCTCTAGGTGTAGAAACTTGGTTCCAACATCCTCCAATACTACTTCAGGTGAGACTTCAGTACGCGCTCCGCGGATTGATGCTGAAAGGGCCAGTAGTGTAGGGATTTGTTTGGCTAAATTAACATTGAACCTGGGTCAGGGACCCCTAAGCCAACAAATGGTTTCGTTGCTGGGACCAGGATCTGCATAAAGAGATGTGTGATGTCGCATCACTGGAATCCGACTAAGAAATTGAAGATTGGTTGGACAGAAAGGTCCATGAATTCGTGGCACAAGAAAACAAAAATCTATGATTGATGAAAGAATAGTGGTTGGATAGACACATGTACACAGAGATACACAAAATCTTTTTTTGTTCCTTCTCGGTTGAGTTATATGAGTGGATCGCTAAATTGGTTGACGGCCAAGGAAGGTGGAGGGTTGATGGTCCGATAGTGTGAACCCCGGAGTTAGTGCGGAGATTGGAAGCCTCTAAATATAAGATCACACATGATGTCAATCACTAGCTTAATCATATCATAGGAGGATTCGTGACAGAGTTCTCGGTCGATAATTCGATCAATTACAGCAAAGCAGAGTGCCGCTTATTCAAGCAACCGCGAGGTAAGTATTTAAGGTCTTTAAATACTTAGATTAAGATGCTCTTGTGTGAAAATCGAGTTATGCAATTACCTTGATGTTTGGAGCTACACAAAGTGGAAATATCTTAAGAGATAGAGGTATAACAGGCCTTGAATATAGCCCAATGATCGAACCTCCTTTGAGTGACAACGAGGAAACAACACAAGCTTCACCAAAGATCGTTGTTCAATTAATAAGATGAGGGTTCCTGCGAATACCCCATCCACCCACCCCACCTCCGCATTCACCTCCACAGCATACACCTTCACCCACACCACCACCTCCACCACCATTTAATATGGTGAATGCAGTAAAGTTGCCCGTTTTCAAGGGTTCGAGAAATGAGGACCCAGACCATTTTTGGTTCATCGTGAAGGCCATATGGGAATCTCAGGGTATAATGGATGATCAGATGAAGAAATAAACATTGTTCACTGCTTTACAGGAACACGCACTGACATGGTATGTTAAGTAATGTATTGATAACTTGATGGCTTCATTAGAAGATATTCAGATAGCGCTGAATAAGGAATTCAATAAAGTATGAAGCACACTCAATTGTGGGATTCAAGGAGATCATGATGAAGCTTGGTGAGACATCTTGGGATCTAGATCAGAGATTGAATTGCACGATCCGGGAAGCTAACATGAATCTTATGGATGGGCAGCACCGCGAATGGTTTGTGGCTTCTTGCCTCATCTGAGGGTTGCTTTATCACAGCAAAATATTGGGACCCAGGTGGAAGCCCTGAAGATTGTGATGAGATTGCATGAGAAACTAATGCAATATGCTAATTTGGGAGTTCAGTAGATTCATGTGTAGTTGCAAAACCTTTGCCTAAAGTTTCAAGTCTGAAGAAAGATAGAGCAGTTCGGCCAGAGGTGCACAAAGAAGTTTGGTGCCTGAAATGCGAAAGTCAGGGGCATGACAAAGATCACTGTCTAGTCTTCCTAAATTATGTTACAGCAGGAGGGTCAATGCCTTTGAGGCTGGAAGCTCAAGCAAGGCCAAGTACAAGGCCCGCGCTATGGTTTTCTATCTATCAAGTAGCTAGAAAACATGTGACAAACAATTGTCACCTACTGCATAAATTTATACTGACAACGCAACATCTCTTCTGCAATTCCTATCAATTAGTGGGTCATGATGAGTGTAATTGTCATAGCTATGAGCTAATGATGGATAGAACACCTACATATAGAGTGCAGGTAGAAACTCGACCTTCGAATCAAGGTGCTGGGGGAAGCAAGGAGGATATCAGGGATGCGAACGAGGTCGAGGTAGAGGAGGACCTGGTAGAGGTTGGGGACATGTTATTTTCTATGACTGTGGGGGACCAGGACACTATGCGGTAGAATGCATGAACCTGACGTGCCTGTCATGTAGATACTGCATTGATTTTTACCATGTGATAGAAGACTACCCTATATTACTAACTAAGATACGCAAAAAATGGGCACAGCCTACCCAGAACCTACAGATGATGAGGGTTGAACCCTGAGAAGAAGAACCCTTTGTGATTATTGTGCTAGTGGAATGAAAACTAATGAAGAAAAGGGAAAGTGGCCTGAATAGGGTGAATGGGTCTACAAAGCTCCAGAAAAGGAGGCTGGCTTTGAATAGGAGCGCACGAGGGAAACGTTCATGGAAGCAAAGAAAATCTTCGTAGAGGCCTCTACCTCAGGAAGTCAGGATAAGTAGTCTGAAAAAATGGACCCATCCATGCTTACTATATTTTTGGAGACCTATATGAAGCTGCTACAAGATAGCAAGGCCATAAAGGGATTATGGGAGTTGATCAATAAATGTGCTGGTAATACTCCTGAGGGACCGCGCGTGGTCAGGAAAATTGGTAAGCATAAGGTAAGAACAGGGCGTCAGATGAGGCTCATCGTGCAAATAGAGAATATGAAATGGACCAAGTTATTATGGATCTAGGGTCCAACGCGAATGTTTTGCCTAAACAGACATGGTAGAAAATGGGGAGACCTACGCTGTAGTGGTATCCTATTAAATTGAGGATGGTGAATCAACAAAAGATTATCCCCATGGGAAGATTATAGGGAGTGATGGTCGATATTGAAGGCATGAACATGTTGATCACTTTTGAAGTGATAGAGATTATGAATGACAGAATGCCCTACCCTGTGCTCCTTGGGATCGAATGGGCTATTAACATGAATGAGGTGATCAATTTGAAGAAGCAGACGATGTCATTTGAAATAAAATTGCTTCACGTAGTAGTACCGTTGGACCTTGCAAAAGGACTGTGCTACACTGAACTAGTCCATGATTATGAAATAAACGATCATTCGGACCAGATTTATAAGATAGCAGCGTGAGATCAAGACTGGGTGAATCCAACAGCTAATGGACGTATTGCATGGGACCGCGAGAGCACCTACACCTCAGATTCAGATAATCAATTGCACGAAGTGTCTACGCTATGCTGTAACATGATGACAAGCTCACTGTGCTGCCTATCATTGGAGGTAAGAATTTTTCCTTACAATGATGGTTTAACTAACGTGGATAAATTTCTGGATGCAATTGAAAGGGAAGTACCAAAGAAGCATCACTTCCAAGCCTTGGACTTGGCGTTGCGTGCTACGCCTACAAGATGGTGGGGTACGTATAAAGACAACTTCGATGGATGGCGCAAATATGGAAGAATGATGAAGGTGTGGTTTGGTTTCCCAAAGGTATGATTGATAAAGAAATACGATGGAAGGAGTGATCTATGCAATTACTTAGCCAAATGGACCAATGTTTATGGAGTAGAACCGCAACTAGATTGGGTGCATCTGTTCTGTCACACCTTGGATGTAATACTTGTGAATTGGTACTTGGAGACAGAGCTCTGCCATGGCACAGACGAATGGGATATTTTGAGACAGGGATTCTTAATGACATTCAACTTTTAAGATTTATTTGGGTGCATTGATGAAGCATTGTAGGAGGTAAAAGTAGTGATCTTCAAAATACCGTAGGATCCTTTGGATTTAATTCAACCAGATTGGACCACACAGTTACACCACGCATTAGAGTGCTACAATGTGATCGCTGAAGAGGAAGATGAGGATTCAAGGAACATTAACATCCCAGAAAAGAAGGTCATCGCGAAGTTGAGGGGCCGTAGATAGAAAATTTAGATATCACCACGCCGTTAAAAATTAGACAAGTGAACATTGGGACAGAGGCGGAGCCGAATTTTGCAAAGATAGGGGACTAGTGGGATGATGCTACGGTGGATAAGGTCATTGAGTTGCTCCTCGAATACTAGGACTTGTTCCCTACAAATTTTTCAGACCTGAAAGGGATAATAGGTGATTTAGGAGTAATTAGGATAAAATTGAAAACAAACGCGAAGCCTGTGAAGCAGAGGCCATATCGCCTCAATCCTAAGTACAAAGAAAGGGTCTGCTTAGAATTGGACAAAACGCTAGTGGCAGGAATCATTGAACCAGTGGAGGAGTTCGACTAGGTAAGTCCTATGGTAGTTCAGGAAAAGAAGCAGAAGGATGAAATAAGGATATGCGTAGATCTCAGGAAGTTGAATGACACTTGTGTGCATGATCCTTTTCTGACTCTGTTCACCGATGAAGTGTTGGATAATGTAGGAGGATAGGAAGCATATTCGTTCACTGGTGGGTTCTCAGGGTACCATCAGATCAAGATCGCGTCAGAGGATAGAAGTAAGATGACCTTCGCAACTGAGTGGGGATGATTTCAGTATATTATAATGCCTTTTGGACTGAAGAACGCACTGACGATATTTTCACGCGTAGTCATCACGGCATTCAAGGACTTCATTCACAAGTTTTTGGAGGTATATTTCGATGATTGGACGGTGTTTGGGCTGGTGAAGTGCCATGTAGCTAGCCTACGCTTGATGTTGAATACATGCCAGAGGTATTAGATCGTGCTCAATTTGAAGAAATTTTTGTTCAATGTTTCTTTTCAAAATATTGTTGGGCCATGTGGTATGCAAACAATGATTAAAGTTGGACCCAGCTAAGATAGCAGTTATAATTAATTTGGAGGTGCTAAGAAGTGTGAAACAACTACATGCAATGCTGGGCATACGGGATACTATAAAAAGTTCATCAAGGGTTATGCCCAGATTACCGTGCCGATGGAGAAGCTGCTAAAGAAGGATGCTACATTTTGTTGGAATGAAGAATCTCAATGGAGCCTGGATGTGTTAAAGGAAAATATGGTCACCGCGCCGATCCTAGTCTTCTCGGATTGGAAGAAGGAATTTCATGTGCATGTGGATGCATCATGTATTGTGCTCAGAGTAGTACTAAAACAGGCCAGTGAGGGAAAGTTTGATCACCTTATAGCATTTTCAAGTAGGAAGTTGTCTAAAGGTGAGAAGAACTATTCAACGATAGAGCACGAAGGTTTGGCTATGGTTTACGTGCTCCAAAAGTTCAGACACTACTTGCTAGGTGGACACTTTAAGATGTATACAGACCATTTTGCATTGAAGTACCTGGTTAACAAGCCTGTGTTGGGGCGGAAGATATGAATAAGGTTGCTCTTGTTTCAAGAATATGATTTCGAATTCATTGTGAAGCAAAGACGATTGAATGCAGGACCAGATCATCTGTCATGCATTGAAACAGGAGAGGATTCTACTAATTTGGAGGAAGGACTACCTAACGCACAGCTCTTTGTGGTGGGCATATTTGACAATCACTTTGCAGATATCATACACTTCCTGATGACAAGAATGGCTCCAGAAGGGTATACTAGTCAACAAAAGAAGGAGTTGGTGGTGCGCGTGGCAGACTTTTCTGTCATTGTAGGACATTTATATAAAATGGTCTCACATGAAATTCTATGACTTTATGTGCCTGAGTTTGAATAGAACAGCATCATCGATGAAGCTCATGGAGGAGCTACAGGAGCACATTATGGAGGAAAAGCAACAACTCATAATATTTTACGCACTGGGTTGTGGTCGTCGACACTAGATAAGGATTCCAAAGCTTATTGTAGGGCACATGATGCATGTCAAAGAAATGGTAGGCCATCACAGAGGGATGAGCTTCCTTTGAATCCATATATGTCACTACAACCATTTGAGAAATGGGAAATTGCTTTTGTAGGCCCAATTCAGCCTCCAGGAAAGAAGACAGTTGTGCGGTATATCATCGCCGCGACGGAGTATTTGACCATATGGGTGGAGGCGCAGCCCATGAGGGACTATACAAGGGCAACAATAGCCAAAAGGGCTAGTATTGTAGGGATTTGTTTGGCTAAATTAACATTGAACCTTAGGTCAAGGCCCCCTAAGCCAACAGCAAGTCGAAAAGTCATGATAAGTCATAAGGGTAGTCAAAGAGTCATAAGGGAGGTGAAGGATCACCCAATTCATTATATATACACCCTCATTGTACATGAAAAGGACCTTTCACCTTGGCTTCTCCCATAAGGCATCAGAGAGACAGAGTTAGTAATTTTGGGGAGTAAGTCATGGCTCGAATGCTCCATTATTGGAACTAGTGATGCTCGTTGTATTCATGAATCTTGGGAATTTTACTTAATACTTGAAGCTTGATGACCGACAAATTTTCATGCATGGATTGTGAATATTTGTAAGATTGTTCTATGAATATTTATGATTCATGTTTTCTTTCAACTATACTAAAGTAGTTGAACTATTTCAGTTATTTTAGTGCTTATCTAATTAAATATGTGTTGTAATGGTTATAACAATCATTGAATCTATGTGGACTATTATGCTTGATGTTAGACCATTCTCTTTTGCTTGTGTGAGCTTCTACTAGTGTGGTACTATTACCTCTCTCTTATAGTTTCACCTTTCCTCCCCCTACAGTAGAATAACCTTGATACACCTGCAACAGAACATTCACCAAGAACACTTACCTGCTTTACACAAAGGCACATACATACTTCTCTCCCTCTCATTGACAGCTAAAGCCAATGCAAATCTATAAGAATATATGGCAACGAGGCCAATATTCCAGATGGGGCTCCTATTCCAAATAGCATGAGGTCTAATTGGGACTTGTTGACAGTGCTAGAAATCCATCAACCAAGGGGGTCTCCCCAATGTGAAGTACCAATATGACCTCATATTGTTTGGAATAGGAGCCCCATCAAGGATATCGGCCTGAATACCATGTATAGAATAGGTTTGCCTTGGAAATAAATTTTAGCACAAGAGATTTATGCACAAGTAATCGCAGATCAGCAAGTGAGTATGCCTTGTGAGTGTTCAGTTGTATGTGTGTCAATATTCTTCTACTGTGGAGGGAAAGGAAAGTGAGCCTCTAGGAGAGAGGTAATAGTACCACCCTAGTAGACACACACACACACACACAGAATATCCATCTAACATCTAGCGGAATATTTCACAAAGATGCAACAGTCATTACAACCATTACAAATAAAAAGGATTTGTCTAACATCCAACAGAATAGTCCACAAGGATGCGACAATTATAGCAACGAATACAACAAATTCTCAATGTGATAAGTACTAAAATAACTGAAATAGTTCAACTAGTTTAACACAAATGAAAGAAAACATGAATTACAAACATCCACAGAATAGTCTCACAAATATTCATAATCCATGTAGGAAGAATGTGTTGGCCATGAGTCTTCTGATATTAAGTAAAAATCACTAGACATGTATATAATGAACACCAATAGCCCCAATAATGGAGTGTTGGAGCCACCCCTTGCTCCCCAAAAGAACTAGCTTGTCTCTCTAATGCCTTGTGAGAGGAGCCAAGGTGAAAAGTTTATTTTCTCATACAATGAGGGTTTATATATAGCCAAGAGGTGAATCCTCACATTCCTTATGACCCTTTGACTACCCCCATGATTGTTTGACTTTCTATGACTTTTCGACTTTACATGACTCTTCATATTCTAAATGTGTCCTTTTGACTTCCACTTTACAATACCTTTTGAATATATAATTACATAATCCACAATAATAATGTGGCATATGATGACTCATGACAAGACATGACATCACAATGATAACATGGATTTCATGATGATGTGGCAGTGCCAAGTTGTCCTTCTTTCTACTTCTTTCTTTTTGTCCTTAATAAGAGATGTGTTCAGTGCTTCGTCTTCATGAGAGATATGATTTTTTCTTCATATCTACCCTCCAAAGGGTTATGAATCAGATGGAGCCTTCATGCGGTCCTGATCTTTGGTATTCTCTTGTAATCCAGTGTTCCTTCATCTTCCTATTTGATGATAATATCATCTCATCAGGTCCTTAGGTGTCTTCTAGTGCGTCCTCCTTATCCGTCTCCTTCTTCATCATTTTTCCATGGCATGATAGATTTCATGCATCTACAATCTACTCATGACAAGATGACATCAGTTCGATAAACCCGTAGTCTAAGATGTTGTATGATGATCCACTGACTAAGTTAGAACTGGGTGGTAGGTCGAGGGAGAGGCACAGTGGATGCGCAGTTTTGCAACTCAAGAATTCAAGGGTTAGGCTTGAGCCTTGATACTACTTAATGTGTAATTCATGCTTGGATTGAGCAAAAAAATTACGTAGTTGGGGAGCTCAGGGAGTTAGGCTAAGGGCTTGAAAACTGATTTTTCCATTGCACAGTTCTGGAAAATAGAGGAGCCCAGGTGATTTCACAATTGTACAGTTCAAGATATTAGGGTTGAGGCTTGAGCCTTGAGACTATGCAATGTGCAATTCAGGCTAGACTGTGTAGGAAGATTGTGCATTTTTTAGGCTCAATAAGTCAGGCTATAGGGTTTTGCACTATTTTAGACAATTTCAAAGTTCTAGGAGGTATAGAATACATGGTAATTACGTGGTTACACAATTCAAGAGCTCAAGGTTAAGGCTTGAGCTTAGAGACTACGAAGTTCGCAGTTGGGGCCAAGTTGGAGGGCTTAGTTGCACAATTTTGGAGGCCAAGGCTTGGGCTTAAGCATTGAAATTGCGCAATGCATAGTCCTAGAATGTAGGAAATATGCATTGCGTAGTGTCAAAAGGTAGGGTTGCAGCTTGAGAGCTGGGATTGTGCAATGTGTAGTTCAAGAAGGTTAGATGAGTTTAAGTTGCTGGAAATTTTCTGAAATTTGGCTAAGCGTGGGATCAATTAAACTGATGTGAATAGTGATAGGACTTGACTATGATCACACTTATAGCATTTGAAGACACAACATAGATCATATGGAACACATTAACAACATACCCTCCTTAGTGCGACAACCTTTATGACAACCTGTGACAAGTATGACACTAAAGATACACTTTTTGTCGACCATAATGACACTTGTGTGGTAGTGCTTAATACTTTGGAAATGAGCGTGATGGATGTTTACATGGTAATATCATCTGATTTACACAAGGAGAACCTCTTGAAACCACCAAAACAAGCTTAGGTACATTGTGTGACACTTGACATTTTAGAAGAAAAGTGATAAAGTGCGAACGCACTTGCGATATGAAAACGATAGTGAAAGAAACACATCCCAGAGTGAAGATGACATGAAAACAACACTAATTAGAGTGATATCAAGAAAAAGTGACAACCTAAAACATGAAAATGACACTGATGAAAATAAAGGTGTGTGAAAACGACAGTTTTCAAAACACATCGAAATAAAAGTATAGACATAGCTAGAGGTGAGAAATTGTCCATGTCATTGTGAATTGACTGTCGACATCGATTGGACATCTCACAGGCACAGTCTTGATAGATCATCTAATGC
This sequence comes from Pinus taeda, assembly GCA_000404065.3. Taxonomy (NCBI): domain Eukaryota; kingdom Viridiplantae; phylum Streptophyta; class Pinopsida; order Pinales; family Pinaceae; genus Pinus; species Pinus taeda. The sequence continues at coordinate 82,343 of APFE031389578.1, read as the reverse complement.
TTGTTCAAGCTTGCATAAAAGAATGTGTTCATGAACTTTTTGCAGATTGAGCATGTGCGAGCAAGTACCCTTGACACTTCCAATCCAAGAAGGGAGTTCAAAAGAATCAACTAACCAAGAAGTGACTACAACACAACCGATCAAAAGATTTGTAGTAGGCTCAAAAATTTGAGTTTAGGAAAAATTTTGGAGGGTGTTTATCGCAGTGACAACACTTGGAAACACACTAGTATAACTCTAGCTTCTATTCCTTGGTAAATTCTTTCATGCACAGTTTAGTTATTCAGGAAGTATTGATTCATTGGTCATATTACCATGGCTTTCTAACTTACCCCATACATAAACATAGTCCTCTTCATTCCTTTACTCGGTTAGACACAAACATAAGATCAATGATCACACAATGTTTTGAATCGGGATAGGGTAATTAATTTCATTAGATTTGAATTTTAAGAGTCTATTTTTTCATTTTTGGTGTTACTCTGCTACCAATAGGCTTGGACAATACCCCGACGGAGTCAATTCAGGGAAACAGACATTGCTCCGTTACCAACAGACCTAGAAAGTGCCCTGATGGAGTTGCCTGCTTACCTCTCTGTGCAGGAAGCGTTTCTCTTCTTTCACCTTTATTTATTTATTTTATATAGGAATGTGCATCAACACTTATTTCATAGGCGGAAGAGGGATTCCAACTTATTGAGAGCAAGAGAGGTTTTCCCTTCAGAGAAGCATACATAATTCCTTTGATATTGGTTTTCTCATTTATATTTTCCCCTTGTCCTTCTCTACTTGATTGGATCAACCTAAAAACACTTAAACATAAAAGCCAGAGTGTAGGAATGAGGTTTCTAGAATAGACATGGAGATCATGGTTCGACACAAGGATTTCTTAATGCAGGGATCGTATTTTCTGTCGGAAGAACATTGACCAAAAAATATAACCAAGACAAGTTTTGAGACAATAAAGCATATTCATGCAATTTCTCACAAAAAGAAAGGAAGGACAACAAACAACAAGGAAACAAAACCAGAAGACAAGACATAAAGTGGCTAAACCAAAACATGATGTGAAACCAAAACTAGAAAACAAAAGACAAACCACAGGAAATGAATGCAGGATGACTGTGCAGGTAAACTAAAATGAAACTAGACCCACTCCTAACATAACTAGCTAGAAACTCAGGGTCACGTATAATGTAATTTCCAATGTATCCACCATAATTGTTCCCAACCCGCAATCACAATGACGCAATTTATTAAAAAAACCATAAAGGAATGTGCAATGGAAAAGATAAGAGCTTGTATAACTTGCAAAAAAAATGTACGGTCTTTCTTGTCAGCAGAAAGATAGGCCATAGCCACCACTTCTAACCAGTTTATATTCTTACGAATGTGTCTCCATCTACACTGAAATCCTTAGTAAGCACGAGGAAAGATTGAGACTTGTTATTTGCGACAGATCTTTCTAAGTAATATTGCTCCAACCATTCAGGGATTAGACCGTAAAATTCATGATAATCCTCTTGAAAACCCAAAAATATTCGAAAATATGAATTTTCAATCAGAGGCACAAAATTATGATGAGAATATTGTAAGGATAAAAATATTTGATCATATTCAACAAGTGTGTCAAGGGAGTGAGGACTTGACATAACCATCTGCAAGTGTCGAAGTGCCTCAACCGCTTGACAAGTACCCAGATAGTGAAATGTTAAACCATAAAAATCAAAGGATGTGAAACAACTATCATTGGATGCTTTGATGGGAAAATAGTAAGTTGAACAACAACCATCAAGAATAGAATCACGATCAGATGGGATGATTAAAGCATCAGATTCCCAGTTTGTATACCAAAGATAAATTAATTTGAACAATTTCACAAATTCTCTACATAATAGAATCATCTTCCTCGTGTGATTAATGTAACAAACTATTTCTTTGTAATTGGTAACACAATACACTAACACCGTAATTATTGAAAGAATTGAAAATGAATGTCAGTACAGTAAACACATGAAACTAGTCAAGATACATTGAATGAAGAAGAATTTTATTTGCACAATAACTCATGCATTCATTCGCACTCAAGAGGATTTCAAGTGTGATGAAGAACAATATTTTTGATATGATATTCATAAGGAAAACTAGGAGTTTCTTATCATGAAATAAATCTGATAGATATGATTCCTTTAACCAAAGATGATTTTTTAGGTTATCAACTTCACAGTTCAATGACTTTATGACAGATACACATTCCAAACCCGAACTTGATGCAAGATATTTTCATGAATATGAATGAAATAAAAAACATTCTTGAATCCCAATAGAGGTAAAATCTTGAAAGTTTGAAATATTACATCCGAAATACCAAACATCTTTTAATTTCATCGAGTGAAACCATGCAAAGAGAAGGATTGTGTGAGAGAAACCAGATCTGACTTAGTTTAGGGGGCTTGCCAGAATCATGAGATCTTGACATAACCATCAAAGGAAGTTGAAGTGCCTTGACTCCCAAGAAAATCCCAGAACTTTCAAGGATTGTAAAACTGCATTTCAAAGATTGAAACCGGCCGTCCATGGTGTGAGGATAGCTACTACCACTAGTTTCAATAAGACCATTTCCCACTAGATGGAAGCCATATTTGTCATTAATTTGATTGGGTTTCTCAACGTCAATAAACAAATTACTCAAGTTGAAATATTTTTCTGATCAAAAATATAAAGATGTATGAATCAGAGAAATTTCATGAGAAAGTTGGTTTGGAGAATTGTCTTCATGCAAGAGAAGAGATGATGAGGGATGGAAAGAGTACTCAATGATTTGATTGTTTTCATTTCCATCATGGATAATCTCACCACCTTGTGTCAATTCAGAATTTAACTCATCAGATGAAGAACTTGAAGAGCATGGAGTATCTCCATCACAAGTAGATGCATCACAAATGATAGAGCACAAGGGATAGTGAGATGAAGAGGAATTCTCGATAAGGACATCTTCTTTGACCAAATCATATTCTAGATCTAAAGAAAAGTATTCATAGGAAACCAGAAGATCATATGATGCACCTAGGCATTCGTAATAGCATACATCAACAAAGTCATCATCATCAGAATGATTATTGCCTAAGGCTACAGATTGATTGAAAGAATTGATTGCATTTGATTCACTACCGAGATTAGCAGATTGAAAATCATCCAAGAATGAAAGTGCATCATCTTCACATGGAGGATTTTGAAAAAGAGAATAAATATTGAAATCATATTCACCTTCCTACTCCTCTATTTATTTAATGTGACTTCCTGTTATCTTATCGCAATTTGAACCAACAACTAGAAAATCAAAAGAGTGTGAAAAACTAACTGGCAGAGCCGATTGATCAGGTTGATCATTGTACAAAGATTCATGGCATGTAGATGATAGAGGATAACAAAAATATAAGATCATATTCGAGACTAGATTTATGAATACTAACATCATCTTGTAGAATGGAGGATTTATTCTTCACCATGGGCTTCATGATACATTCAAGGATTTCCTCCATTGAATCCAAGTCATGAAAAGTAGAAGAAGAATGAGAAGATGGATTAGGAATTTGATTAGCAGATCTCCCAAATTTATTATCATTGTAAGGAGGCACCCACATCGCAATTGAAAAGGGAGGAGGATAAGGAACAAAAGGATTTCTAGATTCCTCCTATGAAATTAGAGGTGTCTCATGATTTACAAGAGTTGGTGAAGTAGAAACATCGGGAGGTTTAGATTCACCATGCAGAGAGATGTGAAACAAATGCTCAAACTTTTCCTTAAATAAATCCCAATCCATGTCTTCTTTAGGAAATTCATAACAGAGGTGAAGGGATCGATCAGAGAAATCCTCAACCGATTCATTAGGATTCATTCTTCGCTGATTTATTCTTTTAAGAAAAAATTGGTAATCATACCTATCGAAGGCTTGATAAATCTCCTTAAGTAAATGATGAAATTAATGGATGGAAGTAGATGCCCAGGTATGACACCATCAATTCATACGACCTTCAAGGGTGAGGAAGAAAGACACAAAAGAAAAATCTTCATCATTGTTTTCGTAATGTCTATAAAATTTAAGAAAATTAGAAATGTGCTTTGTTATGGATGCTCCATCCTCGCCATTAAAATTCAATTGAGACAAGGGATAAAGAGTCTCATTGGCGATTAATAGTTTACCATGGGACAGGTCGTAAAAACACCTCGGAAGTATGATTTTAGGATCAGTCATTTATGATGAGAGACACAAAACAGACTCAAGAGGCACAGCTTGTCACCTGGCCCTCCTTCTAGTGCCATTTTGATGACAGTGTTGGAAATCTGTCAAAAAAAGGAATCTCCTCAATGTGAATTCCCAATTAGACCTCACACCATTTGGAATAGGAGCTACATCTAAGATATTGGCCTGGATGCCATGTATTCTTATAGGTTTTCCATGGCTACAAATTTTAACACAAGAGATTTATGTACAGATAATCTCGGATCAGCAAGTGAGTATGTCTGGTGAGTGTTTGGTTGTATGTGTTTCAAGGTTCTTCTACTGTGGAGGGAAAGGAAAGTGAGCCTCTAGGAGAGAGATAATAGTACCACCCAAGTATACACACACAAATATATATATATATATATATATATTATATCATATAATATATATATTAATATATATAATAATATATATATATATATATATATATTATATTAATTAATATATATAATAATATATATATATATAATATATATATATTATATATATATATATATATTATAGATAGATAGTTAGATAGATAGATAGATAGATAGATAGATAGATATATGTGTGTGTGTGTGTGTGTGTCTAACATGCAGTGGAATAGTCCATAAAGATGCAACAGTCATTACAACCATTATAAACAAGAAATATTTGTCTAACATCCAACGAAATAGTCCACAAGGATGTGACAGTTATAACAACAATTACAGCACATTCCCAATATCATAAGTGTTGAAATAACCAAAATAGTTCAACTAATTTAGCACAGATGAAAGCAAACATGAATTAAAAACATCCACATAATAGTCTTACAAATATTCATAATCCATGTAGGAATAACATGTTGGCCATGAGGCTTATGATATTAAGTAAAAGTCATAAGACACATGTATATAATGAACACCACTAGCCCCAATAATGGAGCGTTGGAGCCACTCGTTACTCCCCAAAAGAACATGCTAGTATCTCTAATTCCTTCCGGGAGGAGCCAAGGTGAAAAAATCATTTTCTCATACAATGAGGGTGTATATATAACCAAGAGGTGATGCTTCACCTTCCCTGTGACTCTTTGACTACCCCCATGATTGTTGACTTCCTATGACTTTTCGACTTTACATGACTCTTCATATTCTGAATGTGTCCTTTGCACTTCCACTTTACAATACATTTTGAATAGATAATAACATAATCCATAATAATAATGTGGCATATGATGACTCGTGACAAGAAATGACATGACACTGATGACATGGATTGCATGATGATGTGGCATTACCAAGTTTTCCTTCTCCTTGCTTCTTTATTTTTTTCTTCAATAAGATATGTGTCCAATGCTTCATCTTCATGATCAATATGCTTTGTTCTTCATATCTACCCTCCAAAGGGTTGTGAATCATATGGAGCCTTCATGCGGTCCTAATCTTTGGTCTTCTATTGTAACCCAACATTCTTTCATCTTCTTGTCTGATGAGCATATTATCTCCTCATCTCCTTAGGTGTCTTCTATTATTTCCTCCTTCTCCATGTCCTTCTTCATCATCTTTCCATAGCATGATAGAGTTATTACATCTTCAATATACTCGTGACAAGAGGACATTATTCCAATAAACCCCTAGTCTAATATGTTTCATGATGATCCATTGACTGAGATAGAACTAGGTGGTAGGCTGAGGGAGAGGCTTAGTGACTGCATAGTTTCATAGATCAGGTAGTCAAGGGTTAGGCTTTATCCTTGAGACTGCACAATGCGCAGTTTAGGCTTCGTTAAGGCCTTGAACATTGGTTTTTCCCATTACATAGTTCTAGAAGACAGAGGAGCTTAGGTGATTGTGCAATTGTGTAGTTCAAGAGCTTAGGGTTGAGGCTTGAGCCTTAGGACTATGTAATGCATAGTTCATGTTGGATTGTGCAGGCGGATTGAATTGTTTTGAGGCTCAGTGAGTCGGGTTGCAAGGTTTTTCATTATTTCTGTCAATTCCATAATTTTGGGAGCTAGAGAAGACTTGGTGATTGTACAGTTGCATAGTTAAAGAGCTCAGGGTTAAAGCTTCAACTCAAATACTGCATAATGCACAATTGGGGCTAGGTTGGAGCGCTGAATTGAAAAATTTTAGAGGACAAGGCTCGGGATTGAGCACTGAAACTGTGTAGTGCAAAATCTTGGAAGGTAGGAGTTGTGCATTATGTAGTTTCAAGAGGTAGGTCTGTAGCTTGAGGGTTGGGACTGCGTAATGTGTAGTTTAGGAAGGTCAGATGAGGCTAAGTTGTTGGAAATTTTCTGAAATTTGGCTAAGTATGGGATCAATGAAACTGATGTGAATAGTGATAAGACTTGACTATGATCATACACTTAGAGGGTTTGATCACACAACATAGATCATCTAAAACACATTAACAACATACTTCCCTTAGTGCGACAATGTATGACAAGTGTGACACTAAAGATACACTTTGCGACAACCATGACGACACTTGTGTGACAATGCTTAAAACATTGGAAATCAGTTCGACAAAGGTTTACATGGTAAGATCGACTCATTTGCACAAGGTGAACCTCTTGAAACCACCAAAACAAATATTAGAGGAAATTTTGGCCTAAAAGTGCCCATGAAATTTTCATGTAATTTCCATGTCATAATATCTAAACTAATTAAAATCCTTTAAATTTAAAAAGAGGTACAAGTCCTAAATAGTTTTAAATTGTTTAATTTGGGTATCCGTGAAATATTTTATTATTAATTTAGATATCAGTGAAATATTTTCTTATTAATTTGGTTATTTGTGAAATATTTTATTAATTTCATTTTCCTACCTTACCGATATGAACCAAAATATCAAAAAATATATTAATGCAATGTAAATCTTGATATTAGTGAAAAAATATAAATTAAAAATGTGGGTCTGTTTCACATTAATAACCATGACCTAAAACAACACTAAAAAAATAGATAAATATAAAATATATATATAAATAGTTAAATATAAAAATATAAATTTATAAAATAACTATAGTTAAATATTAAAAATAGCTAAATATGTAAAATATAATATAAAAATATAAAAATATAGTTATAGTTAATATAAAATTAGTTAAATAATAAAAAATGTATTGCAGAAATGAACAACTACCAAATTTCGGGCCAAAATATAAAATAAATTAGTCAAATATTAATAGTTTTAAATATAAAAATTTGGTTAAAATAGTTATAATAGTTAAAAATAAAATATAGTTGTAGCTAGATATAAAATAGTTAGAAAATGGTCTACATTGGGTAGCTCAAGTGGCAATGGTCATGGAAATGAAGTCTCATCGAACCGTAGATCTTGGGTTCGAACCTTGTGCTACCCTCCCCCCATAGCGGCGTGAATAATGGACATGTAAACACGAAAAATGGAGAGTCCTACCAAGCTTACAAAAAAAATAGTTAGAAAATGTGTTCAAAAAAGGGGAAATTATTGGATTTTGGTAAAAAGTATAGAATTTATAGTTAAATCATTAAATATAAAATAGTTAAATAGTTAAAAAAAAAACTATTCCAAAAGAACAAATTTATCGGATTTTGGAAAAAAAACATATATTCTTGGCAAAATTGCGGACTTTAGTAGCTTATGTTGTTAAAAAACACAAAAAAAAGTTAAATATTAAATATGTATATAAAACAATTAAATATAAAAATATAAATATAGAGAGTTAAAGTAAAATTATAAAATATTTGTAAAACAATTATTTTATAAAGTGTCATATATTGAGGAATTTTGATAAAATAAAGTTAGAAATAATATATTAAAAAAATCATTAAATATTGTGCTAATAAATATTGTGGAACATAGATAAAAGTAAAGTAATATTAAAAAATTGCCTATATGTCATTTATTATTAATTTCTTGATTTTTCCATAGGAGGCCACTTTTAGGCTGAAATTTCCTCTAATTCTTATGTACATTATGTGACACATAACATTCTAGAAGACGACAATTGATAAAGTGTGAATGACGTTTGCGATATGCGAATGATAGTCAAAGTGACACATGTGATAGCAAAGATAACATGAAAATGACACCAATTATAGTGAAAGAAAGAAAAATCGACAACCAAAAAAATGAAAACAAGACTCGCAAAAACAAAGGTGCGCAAAAGCGATAGTTTGCAAAACTCACTAAAATATAAGTACACACGTAGCTAGAAGCCAAAAAATGTCAATGTCAGTGTGCATTGACTTTTGACATGGAATGCACATCACACAGCACGGTCTTGATGGACCGTGCTATGCTTGTTCAAGCTTGTGTAAAATAATGTTCTCATGAACTTGTTGCAAACTGAGCATGTGTGAGCAAGTATCTTCGGCACTTCCAATCCAAGAAGGGAACTCAAAAGCATAAACCAACCAAGAAGTGACTACGGAATTGTTAGAGCCTAGATTAACCTTAGGCTGAAGGGAGGCAAACTTAGGATAACCACAAACCAAGCTTAACCTGGTAGCTAGCTCTACCAGGTCGGGAGAGGGCTCTCTCCTTGTCGATCTCAGTTGAGATGACTGAATCAAATATGGATTTTAGGCTAGGTATAGTAGCTCTAGGATTTTTTGGTTGATTTGATGGTTTTGTTGCAGGATCAAATGGAGCAGGCAGCTTTGGGTCTGCGAAATGAAGTCAGGAAGCAGGGTGTTCTATGGGGCAAGGTAGGTAAGTGTTTTGGCACTTGTAATTGAGTGAGATGGCAGGTCTAAGACTGATGGGGAGCTGAGGAGAGCATGCAAAGATCATGTATCCTCTTCAAACTATGGAAAACATCAAAAACTAAATGGATTCCCAAGGTAGAGCACTGTAACCAATGTATTCTACCTATCTATCTTGATTTCATTTAGTTTAGAAGAATGAATTAGATTTTGACACACATAACACATGAGAAAAACTAAGGACAGAAGGAGAAACTATGCAAAAACACATTACCACAAGAATCCCACAAAAATAGCTGCAAATCCTGGTTTATTTCCTTGCCAAACTGTTGTAGAGATGTACAATGTAGCTCAGAGCATCCAAGAGAGTCCAACCTTTGCTAATGACTAAAAAAATACATAATATAGACATCAATACCACCTATGCTAGCCATCAAGGGTCGAATCCAAGAGATAAGGGATTGTTATAACCATTTCCCACAAGGAACAACAATATAGGCAGTGGAACAGCTTGCGTCTGTCAGCATGGAAACTGATTCATTGACCCCCAAACCACCTCAAAATGATGAATCTACCCTCTAAGGTCATTTTACAATTAAATTTACATAGCATAGCATCATTTACAATCATAAATTCATCCATGATGGGAGAAAAATTCAACTTGTAGAAAAACTAGGCGAAAATTGAATTTTTGGGCAAGCTGGCTCTATGCATAGTGTCACTGGCCAGGTAGATAGTGCCACTTCACAGCTACTTTTGGAGGCCTTCCCCTTAGCCAAATTGAGCCCAAGATAGATCATTGGAAAGTTCTTCCTATCTCGTTTCTGGAACATCTTGAATTTTTTCATTTGGAGGTAATTTACCCCCTAAAAAGTGGAATCTCCCAAGCCTACTTTTGTGTATCCAAAAAGAGGCAAAGAGATCATTTTTTGATGGTTTTCTGACCTTTTGGTGACCAAGTTTTGATCCAAAATTGCTGATATTTTTTGGTTTTGATGTTCTCATCATGTTGAATCCAAATATGTAAACCATTTCTCCAAAAATTCTTCCAACGAAGAACGCAGTGCCACCTACGGTAAATTTCTATGTTGTAGAATTTCAAAAATTGAAAATGACCAAAATTTGTCAAAACTTTCCTAGATTTAGCACAAGGCACTATCATTAATTGCTTTGATGGGCTAGTGAGGCTTTAGCCAAGGTTTTAAGCTTGTATTTCTCCTTTTTTCTCCTTAAGTCCTTCCTCAACCTAGCCTTAAGCTTCCTCATCCTTATGTTGCATATTTTGTTCTGGGTCATGTAGTGGTAGGCCCTATGGCGAAGCATCTTCTTGTCTCTACCGGCCTTCTCAAGCAGCCCCTCCAGGTGTATATTTACCCTCTAAAGCCAAGTTTCCCAATCATTCTCAATCTCTTGTTCAATGGAAGTGAACTTGACCTTTGCGATTTTAGCCTTTTGTCAGTTCTCCTTGATCATTTGCAACTCCATGAGGACTTGCTTGTCGGTCAATTGTTTGTTTTCTTTCTCTAGATATTTGATGACCCATTTAGCCCTCTCTAAATTGTCTAACAAGGCTTCTATCTCAACCTCTTGTTCCTTTGTGATCATGTCTTTGACAGTATTTGGATCTTGAGCATCCAAGTCAATGACATAAACTCCTTGTGCCTCCTCATGATCAACAAGGACAAAATCTCTCTCTTTCCCATCACTAGGATCCTTCTCATGCATATTTTTCTTGCCTTTACCTTTACCCTTGTGTTGCTACCCAACCTATACCTGTTTAGCTGAAGAAGAAGGCAAAGCCCCTTCCACTCCTTGTGGAGATAGCATTTTCCTGTAGCTTGAAGATGAAGGCAAGACCCCTTCCACACCTTATGGAGATAATACTCACCTGGAAGCTACAAAAAGTTTCCTAGTGCCTCTCTCATATGTCACAAATATTGGCACTCCCATAGTTTTAGTCTCTTGAACCTTTTCATGTCCTGAAGGTCCACCTTCTTCATGTGGCACTGATGAAGAGACTTGAGGGCCTTTTAACATTTCATGAGAAATGAAAGTCTCCCATGGCATGTTAGGAAGGTTCAGCTGATGTAAAACAATGATTTTAATCAAAGAGTAGTGGTAACTGCTAGTTAACTGCTGGGGGTATGATTTCTTTTTTACAATGAGCGCCATCTTCTCAATGTTTTTGAACATGAAGTAGGTGATATTCATCATTCTCACCCTAGTGAAATGCATCAAAAGTCTAATTTGGTAGGCATACAATCGAGAGAACCTACCTTCACTAGTAAAGTATTTGATGATGATCTTCATCAATGGAGAAAACTTGTCCTCCAAGAATTTAAAGGGGAATACTCTCTTGATTTTGTTATGGTATTTAGCCTTGATGTAAGGCTCATAATACTCCCTGTCAATGTCCTGACATTTGTTCCACTTTTCACCCACATTTGGAATACCTGTAGCCTCTTAAATAATAGCTGGTGACAAAGTGAATGTAACTCCAGAAAGGTTTACTACATTGTTGTCCAAATGTGTCACAAATAACCTTGCTAATTCATGATGAAATTTAACCCTTTCCACCATTTCACAGAAACTAAAACATTACTGATGTCTAAAACAAGAAATGGCAAATGGGCAGGCTTACAGCTCCCTCAATGATCCAGGTGGATATTGGTTGGCACCTGCCAAGTCCACCTGGACCCCCACCATTGTCTTTCTCAGCATTTTTAGTTTCCTTAATTGTAGCACAACTTACTATTTTTAGCAGTTTTTCAGGTCCTGAACTTTTGGAGCCGTTTTGAGGCCCTAAACAACTTTTTTTGGGAATCCGGGGGCAACATGGGTCCATGGAATGGACCGATGTTTCTTTTTCCAACAATGATAGTGCTCGAATAGATCTTTCTAATGAGCTATTGTACGCGTCAAACGGAGATCATATGCTAAAGTTACGACCCCGGGAAGTTGATGTACCAACTTACCCCCAAACGGGGCCCCACAGTTTGGCATTTCATCTCCTAGGGTTAGGTTTTGGAATGTTAAGGGTTTTTCATTGTTTCTCAACAATAAAATAGGCCCTTCCGAGCCTATGTAACACAGTTTTCAGAGGCATGTAGCCATCACATCTCTTCTCCAGAGATAAGCTACATCGCCCTAGGCTAGTTTATTTCCATTTCTGATTGTAAGCATATTTTAGTAGTTTCCATTAATGAAATGAAGTATTATTTCCGCTGCATATTTGTGTATATGGTTATCTCTGTAATTTGTTGCGTTCCTGTGTAAATCCGGATCAACTAGTACATAGGCACTGACCTACAGAAGGCTACAACCTTCTCTTTTATTCCACAGACCACGTTTCATAAATTTTCAGACTAGATCCATCAATAACATCAAAGCCCATAACCAATCATCATTGTAATACAATCATCAAATATTTCCACATCATCAATCTCTGAATCACCCAACAATCGAATCACTGAAACCCTATCATCAAAACATAGTGACCATAACACAAAGCAAAACACAAAACTTTGCAACAACCATTAGACCCAACGACAATCTCAAATATCAAATCTTATAATGTGCACGCTACTTCATTGTGTCAAACCTGCGTGTATACGCACTTTTATCAAAGGGTACTTGCATATACATGACTTCTGTGTGTTGAACTAGTGTGTATATGCTGTTTTATCTAAGTCAACCTGCGTATAGATCTATAAATGCTAACTTAAAGCATCACACTTATTTTAGACTTCATTCATACCTAGATCATCATAGTTACATAGTAAAAACATGCATCAGTATTCAAATCTAAAATGTTCAAGATCAAACCACATAATGATACTTTACTTCAATCCTTAAGATCTTGACCCATTATTCGATATTATTCTTCATCAAGCGCTAAGGTTCACACTCGATCCAGCTATGCACCATAACCGAATAACATGTATACTAGATATTATTCTTCATCAGATATTCAATACTTGACTGACTTGGCTTAATGATCTTCTCCTCCTTTTATAGTCTTAGGCCTTGCTCAATACCATGGACCAAAACCACTTAGGATTAATACCTTGGATCAATACCTGGGGTTAGTACCTCGCACCTGATACCTTGGACTAATACCATGGATCAAATACTTCGAACCAAAAACTTAATTTTCCAAGGTATACACGCTTTTCTTCTTGCGATCCTGTGTGTATATGCGACTTGATCTATGGTGAACCTATGTATACGCGACTTGATATATAGTGAACCTATGGTTATACATGACTTAGTCTATCATGAACTTGCGTATGCCTCTTTTTCTTCATTCTGTGAAGTCTGATCTGAAACTCTGAGTTGTTAACCTGCTGGAATGCGTTCTGTCATCTGAGTGAGTTGCCATCAAGGACAACACGTGTCATAATGGCAACAATCTCCCTCTTTGGACTTGATGGCAACCCTAAGTCACTCTCCCCATTTTCCATCAAGGGCAAAGGGTTATGCTCCCCTTGAGTACATGCTAAAGTATGCTGATTGAGCTCCCTTTGTACATGCTCCCCCTAAGCACATCCAAGGTCTGCAAAAGAATAACATGAATCTATACATACATTGCCAATGACCTTGCTATCACCAAGGACACATACATCCATCTCCCAACCAAGTGGGGA
>APFE031389578.1:54482-64621 GCA_000404065.3 Pinus taeda | reverse complement strand
CGGGTCCTGAACTTCCGGAGCCGTTTTGAGGCCCTAAACGACATTTTTTGGGGAATCTGGGGGCAACACGGGTCCATGGAATAGTGTTGCCCGTTCCAACAATGATAGTGCTCGAATAGATCTTTCTAATGAGCTATTGTACGCGTCAAACGGAGATCATATGCTAAAGTTACGACCCCGGGAAGTTGAGTACCAATTTACCCCCAAACGGGGCCCACAGTTTGGCGTTTCATCTCCTAGGGTTAGGTTTTGGAATGTTAAGGGTTTTTCATTGTTTCTCAACAATAAATAGGCCTTCGAGCCTCATTGTAACACAGTTCAGAGGCATGTAGCCATCACATTTCTTCTCAGAGATAAGCTACCATCGCCCTAGCTAGTTTATTTCCATTTCTGATTGTAAGCATATTTTAGTATTTTCCATTAATGAAATGAAGTATTATTTCCGCTGCATATTTGTGTATATGGTTATCTCTGTAATCTGTTGCGTTCCTGTTTAAATCTGGATCACTCAAACTGGTAGGCTCCTCTCTAATATGTTTTCCCCCTTTATGAGGCTTCCTACCCTGTGTGTCTCTCTCCCTAGAACTGTCACTAAGGGTTTCTTCTTCCAACTCATACTCACTATCCCTCTCCATTGTTGTAAAGTTGTTTCTCTTGGTGAATGAAGTGTAGTGAAAGTAAGATGAGTATGAAGAGATTTTATAGGTAAATAGGTGAGGGTGGATAAGAGTGGGAATGGGATTTAGGGAGTGAGTAGGGTTAGTGAATAATGAAGGGTTTGGGAATAGTGTAGGGTTTGGGGTATATGTATAGGATTTAAAAATTGGGGAAAATGTATGAGGAAATGATGTTTAGGGAATGAAGTTTAGGGAACAGCTAATAGATGAGAAAGGACAGCAAAATATGAGGGAACTTTTAAAATATATGAGACAATTTTGTGAAAATTGGGGTTTAATTTTTTGAGAGACAAAACCACCAAATACTGATGCAACAACCTCTTTTCAACAAGAATGATGGTGTTACTTACTTGTAGAGAAGCAATGGGGAGGGTTTTAAGTGAATTGATGCAATTTGCAATGATCTAGAGCCTACCTGCCAGGTGTGTAGCACACTCACCGAGGTGCGTTGCGCTGGTTTGGTGCATAGCACCAGTTCAAATTTACACTATAGAAATTACCCAGGTACGTAGCACCGAAATTTGCTGCGTAGCACCACTCAGTTTTCTCCACAAACACAGTGATTGCTCCCCTTTTTTCAATAACACTTCAAAATTGCGTTTTTAGCTCAACTCATGGACTTCAACTCAAAAAATGAAATGACATAAGAGAGGGATGACCTTTATATGGCTTGGAAACTTTTGATTTTTTAATTTTCAAAACCCACTTTATAATGTCTATTTGCTTTTCAAATATTATGTTTTCTAGATGCTTGATCTTTTGCTTGAAATAGGTGAACCGATGCTTGATTTCTTTGACTTTTACAGTGGAATGTACTTGGAAATATCAACAGGTGACCAGGAGCAGCATCAAACTATTAATTACATATGAGAAATAATAAAATTACATGAAATTTACAAATAATATACCAATGCTCTGTTTTCTAAAAAATCTATTAAGTTTACAAATTATGAGATTAAAACTTTTCTGATGATTATTGTCATCCTCATGTGTCTGCTAACCATTTTTAGTCAATAGTTACTGAAAATTTGACCAAGGTAAAACCCTAATACCTAATGAAACTGAAACCCTAAGACCTAAGACCTATTTAATGAAATGAACTGAAAATAAACCTGAACCATTGACTGAAAAGTATGAAAGGGGGTCAGCAGATATATGTCATGAGGGAATAAACTAAAATGAACCCTACCATTAGTTGATCAATGACCTAATGTAATGCAAGTCATCATAATGGAACACCTAGTGTGAAATCCAAAAGAGTAATTTTCATCACTGATGGCAGTGTGAAGACACTGACACTAACATTGGCTACAATGGGGATGGTAGCTCCTTGGAGGTGCCAAGAACCATAGATCTCTGGGATAAGTAAACTAGTGCCTCATCCATTGGAAAATACGGTCAAGATACTTCAAAGACTGAAACTGACACTATCAAAATTGACTCATGACTCAAACTAACTCAAGGCTCCAAGATTGATACAAATCCACTCAACTTTATAGCCTTCACCTCAGGCCCTAAACTGAAATGAATTGTAACTTTTGAACACTTGCATTGAAAGGAAAACGTTATATACAATTATCACTTCATGATTTCATAAATCACCTTAGAAGAAGTAGCGCTTTAGGAGCCTACCGTTGACTGGTCCTCCTGAACAATCATGTCCATCCATCTCTTTGAGCAGAAATGCACTTTGTCCCCTGTATGCAGCAATATTATAGGGTCCCTTACATAAGTTTTCAAACTTACCATGCTTGCCTTTATCTTCATTCCTAGCATCCCACCGTAACACTACATCCTCAAGCTGGAATTTATTTACTTTTTTTTTCGGTCATAGATCTTTTTGATCTTCTCTTGCAATCTAAAAGTATTTTGGAAAACTTCCTCACTGCTAACTTCTCCGCTGAAAATAATCTTCCCCACTGCTAGCTTCCTGTAAAAGTTTCACAACCAGAACTACAAGAGATGTCGGAAAGACTGTGTCAATGCCATAAACTATTTCAAATGGGGACATACCTATAGACTTCTTTTGGCTCACCCTATCTACCCACAAAGCATTAACTAACCTTTTATGCCAGCGTTCCTTATTTGTTTCCAGCAGCTTTTTGAAGATGTTCACCAATGACTTATTGGATGATTCAGCCAAACGATTACCTTGCAGATAATATGTTGTAGAGTGACCCAAGGTGATCTTATACTTGCTGCAAAAATCAATCATCTTCTTGGATTTGAATGCAGCTACATTATCTGTGATGATTTCACTAGGACAACCAAAATGAGATAAAATATTTGATTCCAAAAATTGAATGATTACCATGCATGTTGCATGTCTGGTTGATATGGCTTTGATCCACTTGGTAAAATATTCGGTTGCTGTTAGGTTCCATTTGTGCTGAGGCGACGATGTTGGATGGATTTCCCCGATAAAATCGAGTCCCCACTGCTAAAATGGTGCATTGACTTCAACCGGTTTCAGAGGAAGAGGCAGCAACTTTATTTTCCCCTACACGGCCTAACATTCATGATAGCTCATGATTGTGTTGTAGACATCTGAAAATAAGGTTGGCCAGTAATAACCTGCTCTCAATACTTTATTTGTTGTTGTCTTCCAGAACAAGTGACCACCGCAATCACCCTTTTGAAAGTCACTCATCACTTGCTGGGCTTCATCCTCAATTAAACAGTTCAGCAAAACACCTCCTGGATCTTTCCAATAAAGGGCATTATTCAAAACGCAGAATTTAGCAGCTTTAAGTTTGAGAGTTCTACCTTTTTTTTTTGTCATACCTGGAGGTCGTGAGAGGTGTTGAAGTACATACACAATATATGAATACCATGGTGACTGAAGGAACATTTCAGACACTTGAATCAGGGAGCTTTATTCTTCATCTTTAGACATGGCTGCAATAAGATTTATATCTAAATCATGCAAATTTGATTCTGCCATCAACCTTGCTAGGTCTTGTCCTTTGATCAGCTTTGTAGGCTTGATTTCCAGATCGCATTCTAACGTTGTTGCAATCCATTTTCCCCGCCTTCCTTCCGGATTGGTTTGTACCAGCACATCCTTAACTGCTGCATTGGGAACGTATGTTATGATGAGGGAGTGCAGAATATACACTCAAAAGTCCTTCAAAGCTTTGACAAGAGCAAGAGCCTGTTTCTTAATTATATTGTACCTCAAAATAGCATCTCTAATGGTCCTGCTGAAAAATGCAATGGGATTTTCGAGCTGATCTTTCTTTTGCATTAAAACTACTGCCATGGTATGCTCATATGCAAATGAGAATAAAATGAAATCTTGTGTATAATCGAGACTAATCAAAACCAGGGCTATAGATAAAGCATACTTTACCAAATTAAATGATTTCATAGCATCCACCGTCCATTTTACCATGTTTTCCTTCTTTAACATATTAGTAATTTCTCTCAAATGCTCAGCTATATTGGGTACAAATCTTTGTAGGAAATTCATCTTACCGTTAAAAGCTTGTATCTCTTTCTTGTTCCTGGGAAAATATATCTGCTGAATTGCTTCTACCCTTGAAGGATCAATGTGAATTCCTTCCTTTGAGATAATGTGGCCAAGCAGCTTCCCCTCATCCATGGAAAAGAGACTTTTCTTCGGATTGAGTGATATCCCAAATTTCCTACATCTCTGAAACATAATCCTCAAATGGTGAAGATGCTCATCATCTGAATTTGAACAAATTGTCAAATCATCTAAATATACGACCAAAAATACATCCTTTTCATTGGCAAAAGCAATGTCCATTTCACGTTGAAATGTGGCTCCAACATTTTTCAAACCAAATGGCATTTTAGCATAATGAAATGTTCCCTAAGGGGTGGTAAATGCAGTCTTATCTCTGTCATCTTCATGCACTAAAATTTGATTATACCTTGAATATCCATCAAGTAGTGACATGCGCGATGCTCCAACCACTCTCTGGAGGATATGATCCATCTTCAGCAATGGATAATTGTCCTTCAATGACACTTTATTCAGATTATGGAAATCGATACACAGTCTAATCTCCCTGGTCTTCTTTCTCACAAGAACAAGATTATAAATCCAATCAAAAAATATGATTGGTACAATTATACCAGCCTTATATAATCTGTTTACCTCTTTTTCTATGGATGGCAGCAACTTGGGATTGATTCTTCTCAGCGTCTGTCGGAATGGCTTCTGATTTGACATGATAGGAATAGTGTGCTAAATTATATCTTTGTTATACACCTTTAGATCTGAATAATCCCAAGCAAACACATCATCAAATTCAGATAACAATATAATATATCTAGACTTTATCTCAGGAGACAATGTCTTCGAAAATTTCACAAACTTGGGCTTATCGGTTGTTCCAATATTCACATCCTCAACACCTTTGTCTGTAGGCACCAAGCTTGGGTTCCTAGCCACATCATCTTGATCAAGAAGTTCTTCTAAAGGTATGAGACCTTTAGGAATAACATTGTCCTTCAGCTGCAATATTTCCATCTAATTCACCTCAATTTCTAGCTCTTTGTCATAATGATTACAATCTATGGAAGCATCCTTGTATTTTCCTTCATTCTACAAGAAATTATTGATCTCCTTATCATCCCAAAACACCTGCCAATACCTTAAGTTGTCCAGAACAGTAGGGCGATGCTTGACATGGATCTCAAATTTGTTATTGGAATTCATCGGGATCTTAAAATTACTTGCAACAGTGGAAAGAGAATCTGCAATAACATTTTGAGCACAAGGTATGGCTATCAAGGTATAATCTGGAAATATCCTTAAGATATTTAGAACTAGATTTCGGTAGGCCCTCATCCACGGATTTTTGGCTTGATATTCACCCTTAACTTGCTTGATTATCAACTCCAAATCTCCATAGACTGATATCATTTTCGCGTTCATCTTTTGAAAATTTTCAAACCTACAATCAATGCTTCATACTTGGCTTCATTATTATAACAGTCAAAGGCCAATTTGTATGAACAAATTCTAACATTACTAAGGACTTTATTTGGTTGGAAAACATGGCTGCGAATCCAAATCCCTATGTCGGCATTATCCTTACCCACGGCTCCGTCAAAATCCATGCTCCATAAACCTGCTTTTTCTTCTAGATGCTGAAATTATGTTCCATCCTCTTTCTTACTTTGACTAATCTCTTCAATTTGTTGTTGTTCATTACCTTTCTGTGGCTATCGGAATGTGGACTCCTCAGAGGTACTTGCAATTTTTTATCTTTCTTGATCAAGGACTGCTCTGAAATTTTCTGAAATCTCTAGCACATCTTCTACTTCAACTAACTGACTATCAACATCATTCAAACCACTATCTGAATATAATACAAATGACTCTAAATATGTATGTACAGCATTAATTGGATGATTAAGCAGTTTCTCCTTGCTTGTAATCATGTATTTCATTTTCTTCTCCCTATATAGTTTTCTCAATTGGCCAAACATAGGAATGGTAGCATAGGAGAAATCTAGTTGTAAAGTCCCTTTAAGCTTTGCACCCCACGATCTAGACAAAAGCATACTAAACCATGGTGGAATGTCCACAATAACCACATCCATGAGAACATCCTTTGCTGGGATTTGGCCTAGAGACACCACCAAGTCTTTGATAAGACCAATACAACAAACTCTACCCGAATCAAAAGAATACAGGTCATGATATTTTCGAGTAATGTCAAGGCCCAGTTTCTCCATAATGGTTTTTGGCGTCAGAGTATGGGAATCTCTGGAATCAAACATGGCATTGTGGAGGACATACTCGTGCAATCTAAGGCTTATATAGAATGGAGGAACTTCACTATCCTCAAACTAACCTTCTAAAGCAGGGCCAAAGATGAGCTTAGGGTGATCATCTTCTATATTGACCATATGAGATAAAGGATCTATGTTCAAAATTTTGGACACTTGGTTTTTATAACTATTGTTCTTCATCAATTCAGTCAAAGGAATTGAAACTTTTAATTTAGCAATCTCATTTTATAACTAAAAGCTGAAACTTTATCTACCTCTTTGACTGGAGGGTCCTTCTTTTCGACTTTTTCCTTTGCTGCACTTTGTTGATTGGTCTTCTCATTTGCAGATGATCCTTTGCTGGAAGTTGGGTCAGCAAGCTCCTTCCCTTTCTTTTGAATGTTCGAGGAATCATTCTTAGGTTGTGTTTCCTTTCTCTTTTTGAACCGGGCTTACTGGTACATCTCTGCTTCTTAATGAATATTGTTTCTGCTATGCTGTCAATGCATTCATATATCCTCACTGATAATCGTCCGACTTATCCTCCAAAACTCCTTCATTTGCTAGTATGTAATCTTCATCCTTTTGATCATCAGGGATCTCTGAATATTCTTCATCTTCCATGACATAAATGGGCAAACCATCAGTAGTAAAGAAATGATTTTCTTCCACCACCAGATCATCATCATCTTCACTCTTTATTCCATGTACATATTTTTGCTGCAAAGGAGTTTTTATCTACTGTTGCGATGACTGATCTTGTGCCTTCTGCTCCCTTTGTTTAATCTTGAACTAAGGTTGTTGCTGTCCTCTGAAGTTTGAATTTCTGATTGTGGTTTCGAGCTTGTTTGCAATTGTTAACCGATCAAACATCTTCTCAATTTTTCAAAGTATATGATCTGCCTTAACATCTGAGGAAGATGCTTCTTCCTTTATAGTCACCTTCTTTTCAGTTTTCATCCTTGCTCTTTTCGCCAGCAGATTTACCTCTACACTCACTGCGTTTTTCTGCATATCCTCAATTGTGGTAGGATCTCTTTCTCTCAACTGATACGCCATATCAGCATCGAAACCGTCAGGAAATTTGATCAATATTAACCCCATCAATGGTTTAATGTTTGCTAGAATAGCATTATAAACTATATTGAACCTTACGCAGTAATCGTGGACACTTTCACCTACATTCCTTTTAATATTTTCATATTAAGATAGAATTTGGAGAGGATTTTTCTTTACCTCCCATCGGTCCAGGAATTGTCTATGGAGAAACGGCAAAGTATTGATAGATCCCGCTGGTAATGCTCTGAACCACTTTCGAACCTCGCCTCCAAAACTCTGGACAAATAATCTCATGGACACATTTTCGGCATCTACCTCATGAAGATCAAAGAAGTCATTCATCCTATCAACATGTTGCTGCGTTGTAATACCTTGGGTGGCATCGAACAAAGGTATCTTAATTTGGTAATCAGAGAGCATATTATCCAAATTCTGAGGCAAAACGAGAGGTGCATATCTGGTAGCCATGACTCGAGGCAGATTTGAAATTGGTCTTGGGGAAAGAGGAGAATTTATGACAACAAGAGCTGTTGATGTAGTAGAAGTGATAGGTATTTGAGGGGTAATTATAGGTTGATGAGGGAGGGAAGGTATAAACGGAGATTTTGAATGATTCACTGGAATATGGGGAATTGATGATGAGGCAAAAGATGTTGAAGCCGAATCAGAGAGTTCAGGAATTCGATCAATGGTGATGGATGACTGAGGAGAGTTCTGAAGATTTCGGTTACTTATCAATTTGGCCCTTTCGATTTCAAGCTCTTTGGTGAATTTTGAGTCTGCGACAATGTCCACAAATTCACTATTAGATGTGGTTCTAAATAGGGAGAGACCAAAATATTCATCAAAAGGAAAATCTTCAAGGAATAACCACTCTACCGACATGAATGAGATCTGAAAACCGGTCTAGGACTTGATAAACTTTCTTGTCTAAGTATCTGAGGGATAAGATTAGGATTTTCAAATACGGGAGGAAGATTGGGATCAGGATTGGACTTGGTGTATCTTCTTGAAGCCAGTGTGTTCAAAGTTCTCAAGAATTTTATATTACTTTACAACTTTCCACTTTTCAGCCTACTGAATTCTAAACTTCTCATCCAAACGTTCAGAACTTCTCAATTGTATTGGGGTGATCTGTCTTTCTTCCCCAGTATGGTCGCCACTATGTTAGAGCCTAGAATGACCTCAGGCTAAAGAGAGGCAATCTTAGGATAACCACAAACCAAGCTTAACCTGGTAGTTAGCCCTACCAGGTCAGGAGAGGGCTCTCTCCATGTCGATCTCAGTTGAGATGACTAAATCAAATATGGAATTTAGGCTAGGTATAGTAGCTCTAGGGTTTTTTGGTTGATTTTGATGGTTTTGTTGTTGGATCAAATGGAGCAAGTAGCTTTGGGTCCAGGAAATGAAGTCAAGAAGCAAGGTGTTCTATGGGGCGAGTTAGGTAAGTGTTTTAACACTTGTAATCATTTGGAGGAGATC
This sequence comes from Pinus taeda, assembly GCA_000404065.3. Taxonomy (NCBI): domain Eukaryota; kingdom Viridiplantae; phylum Streptophyta; class Pinopsida; order Pinales; family Pinaceae; genus Pinus; species Pinus taeda. The sequence goes on along the minus strand of APFE031389578.1, from coordinate 55,652 downwards.
AGGGGAAAAAAGCAAGCTACGAAGTTTCAGATCTTAGCTCAAAAATCTGCGAGAGGTGAATCGGTGGATGGTGTTTCCCTGAGCCATATTTCTGCTTCTCAGAAATCGGCCCTCCGTTCTTGGGTTTCTTCCATTCCTTCAATTAGATCTTTCTCCTCACCCCTGGCAGCTGAAGAAATCTCTAGAGATCATTGCGTTGTACCTACACCACATCCTAGGCATCCTGTTTGCAGTTGTAGGCCTGCCCCGTCATCTGTTTGTATAGCAGATCTTTCATGTGGTTCTCGCATGGCTTATCTCCCCGTTTCTCCAGAGAAACCTTTTGAACTAGCGATCTAGCCCATCCAAACTACTTCGTTCAGCTAATCAGGCTTCGATGGCAGTCTGCGAGTTAGTTCCTGAGTTTACAGTGCCCTCGGGTTCTTCGTTTCAGCTTAAGAACTGTGATGGGGTTGCTGACCAGAGGGGAAATGTTGTCTCTCCCTCTCATGACCAGGGTGTGTTTCAGAGCTTCGCGCGCAGCTCTTCGATGCGCAGCTACTCGATTGCCCGGAGTGGTGACATTGATGACAGAAGTGATGGTTCTATCTTGTCGTCGCGTGATCATGATGGCGTGGTTGTCTGGAGAGAAGGTTGTGGTGACGTTGCTGGCAGGAGTCATGGTTCTATCCTACCTTCATGTGATCATGGTGTCGTGGCTGACCATAGAGAAAGTTCGGTTTCACCCTCGTGCAATTTTGGTCTGTTTCAATGCTCGAAGGACCAGAACAGTGGTAGCGTTGAATGGATAGGAGGTGTTGTCTCACTGTTGAGTAGTGGTGTGGTTGACCGGATTGGAGGTTCTGTCTCACCGTCCAAGTATCACGGTCAATTTCAATGCACCAGGTGCAGTAAGCCGACTGTCAACAAGGCGCTTGCTTGCGTTGACTGTCATAGGTCGTTAGTTTTTAATAACGGTTGTTATAACACTAATTACAATAGTAGCATAAATAATAATATGTTATGTAGGTTGAATAGTATGGGTAATATTATTAATGGTTATAACGAGGGTCATAATATTGATAACAATAATCTACATAATTGTAACATTAAACTCGACAGTAATAATAATATCATTGATAATATTAAGCATAAGGGTAATAATAGTATTATGGGATAATTTTGTTGTTT
>APFE031389578.1:32464-54252 GCA_000404065.3 Pinus taeda | reverse complement strand
ATAATCTATATAATAGTAATAATAACAATAGTATTAGTAATAGTTATTTATATATTATGCATGAGAGTAATAATAATAAGAAGGATAATATTTGTTTTGATATTAATAATGATGATAATAACTTATGTAGTACTAATAATAATATTTTATGCCATGATGGCAAAGAATTTCTTAACAATAGAAATGATATTGAGAACCTCAACAATGAGGTTTTTCTTCCCTCTTCTTCCCGAAATAATAAGGTTGTTAACCTTTCGAGCTTTTCTTTCTCCCCTTCTATTTTTAGTCTTTTAAGCAAGGGTTTAAACTTTTCCCTTGCCCCTACAAAAATCCCGATGGATGACATTATTTGCGACGTGGAATATGGGATTAGAGATCTTCTGGATAATATCAAGGACACTATTAGGCAGGATTGTGCTATTGTCCTTAGAAAGGCTAAGCCCCCTCGGAGGAACCTCAGCAGTGAGGAATTCTATACCCTAAAATCCTTAAATCAGAACGAAAATATTGTCATTCTGAAAGCTGACAAAGGAGGGGCTACGGTCATCCTTAACAAAGATGATTACTGTAAGAAGATGTTAGATCATCTTCACAATAGTGGCAGTTATAAAAAACTGCCCAAGAACCCTCTGAAGAAGATCTCTAGGACTGTGGCTCTCGCCATCAAGTCTAGTAGCTCAGTGAGTTCCTTATGCCACAAACTCATTGAGAGCAGTTCCATTGCTCCTAGGATCTATGGGTTACCTAAGATTCACAAGGAAGGGGCCCCTCTGAGGCCTATCGTCAACACCATTGGTGGTCCGACCTACCTTCTAGCCAAGTTTCTTGCCCTTAAACTTAAGCCCCTGGTTGGCCACACTGAGTCCTTCATGAAGGACTCTGCATCCTTCATCATGGAGCTCAAGGATATTAGGCTTAACCCTGAGGACATTCTGGTCAGCTTTGATGTGGTCTCCCTGTATACTTGCATCCCTATAAAGGAGGCCTTGGAAGTGATCTATCGCCTAACAGATCCTGATACCGCTCATCTGGTTGAGATATGTCTCACTTCCACTTTCTTTTGTTTCGAGGGTGAGTTCTTTGAGTATACCTGTGGTGTTGCCATGGGTTCCCCCCTTTCCCCGATTGTTGCGAATCTTTTTGTGGAAGATTTCGAAGCGAAAGTTCTAGCCTCGGCTCGTCTCCTTCCCAAGCTTTAGAAAAGGTATGTAGATGACACTAATGTCATATGGTCCCATGGCTAAGAGGAGTTGGATCGCTTCTTCAATCACCTCAACGGTCAGTCCTCTGCCATTAAGTTCACCATGGAAAAAGAGGTCAATGGTTGACTCCCTTTCCTAGATATTCTTATATCTAAGAATCAGGACAGCTCTCTCTCCCACTCTATGTTCCGGAAGAAAACGCATACTGAGCAGTATCTTCATGCCGATTCCCATCATTTCCTGGCTCATAAGATGGGTGTTCTTAACACCCTCGCTACTCGTGCCCTTAGGATTTCAGATAATGAGAGCTTGGATAAGGAGAGATCCCATTCCTTGATGTCTTTGTGGAGAATGGATATAGTAGGCGCCTTGGTCAGAAGGCTTTCCTTAAAGCCTCTAAAAATGCGTTAATTAAGAAAGAACCAAAGGAGCGCCAACTAGGTGTCCATCTTCCCTATGTCCAAGGAACCATAGACAAGATTGCTCGGATCCTTAGGAGGTTTGATATTCCCTCAACCTTTAGGCCCCTCAACACCATTCGTAATTCCCTCCGATCAGTGAAAGATTTCGTTAACCCTAAGGACATGAAGGGTGTTTATTTGATCCCTTGTTCTTGTGGGACCCCCTATATCGGGGAAAGGGGGGCTCCATCCATCAGAGAATTAGCGAACATGCAGCTGACCTGAGACATGAGAGAACCAAGTCTTCAACGTTAGCAGAACATGTGGATAAGACCAAGCATCAAGTTTGTATAGAGGAGGCCAAGGTTGTTGCCAAAGTTGCTCAGATCCATCATCGTAAATTCAGGGAAGCTATTGAAATTGAAAGAAGGCCTAACAATCTCAACAGAGATGACGATTGGAAGATCAATAGATGTTGGATCCCTGCCCTTTCGTCCTAGTGTTTCTTTCCCTTTCCCCACACTTTTTATCTTTTACGCTTTCGTCTTCCCCCTGGAGCCTTCCTTTCTCCTAATTTCTTTTTTCCTTCTTGATCTTTGGTTTTCCTTTGGACTCTTTCCAGTCCTTCTCCTTCTTTTTATTTTAGGTCACTCTTTCTACTTAATTTTTTCCTAATAGATACTATTAAATATAATCTTAACTAATATTATAATAATAATATATATATTATATATTAAGTATTATATATATAATAGATAATTAATTATTATTAGATTTATTTATTTTTATTATTTATTATTTCTATTTATTATTATTTATTTCTTTTCTTTTTTCTTTTATTTTAATTTATTTTTTTTTTATCTTTTTTTATTTTTATTTTTATTTTTATTATTTATTTATTATTTATTATATTATTATTATATTATTATTATTATTTAATAGTATTTTCATTATTTTATTTAATTTTATTGTTATTTCATGGTTTGTTTTTTATTGTTATGGTTTATTTTTATTGATTTTATCTTTATTTATTTTTATTTTGTAATTTTGTATTTTACTTTTATTTATTTTTATATATAAACCTTACCAAACTACGTTTTAATTTGAATGTAATTATTTTACTTTATTAATTTTTTATGTGTTTTTGTTTATTTATGAATTATTTATCTATTTTTAGTTATTTATGTTATGGTTATTTTAACTCTATATAATTTCTCGTTCACAATAGTTCAGTCTAACCAAACTATATATATTTATAAGAAGTAAGATTTTCTTATACCGTTTTTTAACTAACTTTTAACTTTAAACACCTACTTAATTATTCATCTTTCTTAGGTTTATTTATTTATTTTAATTTCTAGTAATTTCTTGTTCTAATAAATAGTTATTCTAACTAACCATTATATATTTATATGAATAAGTAAGGTCTTCAATCTAACTAATTCCCATTAAAATTACAATTTTTAATTATTAAAAGATATCGTTTTATTTAACTTTTAACTTTAACACCTTCTAAAAATATTTTTTCATTTTATATATACTAAGGTTTGGTCACGATGATAACTAACTTCCCTTAAATTATCAGGATGACTTTTTGACTTTGGCCCTAAGTCAAAATTAGTCGTTGGTCAAGATAGTTGTTCAAGGCTCTGCTCTAACTCTTTAACATGCAAAGTTGGATCTGTTTCTTCAACTTGTCCTGACGATGAACCACACTAGTTGGTTCGAAACGCGTCGACAAAGGTCTTTCTATATGTGATTTACGTTGAAATTCTTCTTATAGCTATAATGGATCACAGAAGCCTCAATTTTGCATTTGTAATCGAGTGAGATGGCAGGTCTAAGACTGATGAGGAGCTAAGGAGGGCATGCAAAGATCATGTATCCTCTTCAAACTATGGAAAACATCAAAAACTAAATGGATTCCCAAGGTAGAGCATTGTAACAAATGTATTATACCTATCTATCTTGATTTCATTTAGTTTAGAATAATGAATTAGATTTTGGCACACATAACACATGAGAAAAACTAATGACAGAAGGAGAAACTATGCAAAAACACATTACCACAAGAATCCCACAAAAATAGTTGCAAATCCTGGTTTATTTCCTTGCCAAACTACTGTAGAGATGTACATTGTATCTCAAAGCATCCAAGAGAGTCCAACCTTTGCTAATGACTGAAAAAATACATAATATAGACATCAAAACCACCTATGCTAGCCATTAGGGGTGGAATCCAAGAGATAAGGGACTGTTACAACCATTTCCCAAAAAGGAATAACAATATAGGCAGTGGAACAGCTTGCCTCTATAAGCATGGAAACTGATTCATTGACCCCCAAACTACCTAATAAATGAGAAAGGACAGCAAAATATGAGGGAACTTTTAAAATATATGAGACAATTTTGTGAAAATTATGGTTTAATTTTTTGAGAGACAAAACCACCAAATACTGATGCAACAACCTCTTTTCAACAAGAATGATGGTGTTACTTACTTGCAAAGAGACAATGGGGAGGTTTTGAGGTGAATTGATGCAATTTGCAACAATTTGGGGCCTAACTGCCAGGTGCGTAGCGCCGGTTTGGTGTGTAGCGCCAGTTCAAATTTACACTGTAGGAATTACCCAAGTGCATAGTGCCAACTCTATGTGTAGTGCCAGACTTTGGTGCATAGCGCCACTCAGTTTTCTCCACAAACACAACGATTGCTCCCATCTTGTTCAATAACACTTCAAAATCATGTTTTTAGCTCAGCTCATGGACTTCAACTCAAAAAATGAAATGACTTAAGAGAGGGATGACCTTTATATGGCTTGGCAACTTTTGATTATTTAATTTTCAAAACCCACTTTATAATGTCTATTTGCTTTTCAAATATTTTATTTTCTGGATGCTTTATCTTTTGCTTGAAATAGGTGAACTAATGCTTGATTTCTTTTACTTTTGTAGTGGCATGTACTTGGAAATATCAACAGGTGACCAAGAGCAACATGAAACTATTAATTATAGATGAGAAATAATAAAATTACATGAAATTTACAAATAATATACCAATGCTCTGTTTCAGTTTTGAGGTGGAAAAAATTTTAAGCTTACAAATTATGAGATTAAAACTTTTCTGATGATTATTGTCATCCTCATGTGTCTGTTGACCATTATTAGTCAATAGTTACTAAAAATTTGACCAAGGTAAAAACCCTAATACCTAATGAAACTAAAACCCTAAGACCTAAGACCTATTTGATGAAATGAACTGAAAATAAACCTGAACCATTGACTGAAAAGTATGAAAGGGGGTCAGCAGATATATGTCATGAGGGAAAAAACTAAAATGAACCCTACCATCAGTTGATCCATGACCTAATGGAATGCAAGTTATCAGAATGGGACATCTAGTATGAAATCCAAAAGAGTAATTTTGATCACTGATGGTAGTGTGAAGACACTGACACTAACATTGGCTCCAATGGGGATGGTAGCTCCTTAGAGGTGCCAAGAACCATAGATCTCTGGGATAAGTAAACTAGTGCCTCATCCATTGGGCAATACGGTCAAGATACTTCAACGACTGAAACTGACACTATCAAAATTGACTGAAGACTCAAACTGACTCAAGACTCCAAGACTGATACAAATCCACTCAACTTTATAGCCTTCACCTCGAGCCCCAAGCTAAAATGAATTGTAACTTTTGAACACTTGCAATGAAAGGAAAACGATATATACAATGATCACTTCATGATTTCAGAAATCACCTTAGAAGAAGTAGTGCTTTAGGAGCATACCATTTACTAGTCCTCCTGAACAATCTTGTCCATCCATCTCTTTGAGCATAAATGCATTTTGTCCCCTGTATGCAGCAATCTTATAGGGTCCCTTCCATAAGTTTTCAAACTTACCATGCTTGCCTTTATCTTCATTCCTAGCATCCCACCGTAACACTACATCCTCAAGTTGGAATTTATCTGCTTTTGTTTCCCAGTCATAGATCTTTTTTATCTTCTCTTACAATATAAAAATATTTTGGAAAACTTCCTCCATTGTCTGTTGTAAATGGATCATCTGATTTATTCTTCGCTGAAAATCATCTTCCTCACTGCTAGCTTCCTGTAAAAGTTTCACAACCGAAACTGCAAGAGATATCGGAAAGACTATGTCAATGCCATAAACTATTTCAAATGGATACATACCTATAGACTTCTTTTGGCTCACCCTATCTGCCCATAAAGCATTAACTATTTTTTTTATGCCAGCCTTTCTTATTTGTTTCTAACAACTTTTTGATGATGTTCACCAATGACTTATTGGATGATTTAGCCAAACAATTACCTTGCGGATAATATGCTGTAGAGTGACCCAAGGTGATCTTATACTTGCTACAAAAATTGATCATCTTCTTGAATTTGAATGCAACTACATTATCTGTGATTATTTTACTAGGACAACGAAAATGAGATAAAATATTTGATTCCAAAAATTGAATGATTACCATGTATGTTGCCTGTCTGGTTGGGATGGCTTTGATCCACTTGGTAAAATATTCGGTTGCTGTTAGGATCCATTTGTGTTCAGCCAACAATGTTGGATGTATTTCCCCGATAAAATTGAGTCCCCACTGCTAAAATGGTGCGTTGACTTCAACCGGTTTTAGAGGAAAAGGCAACAACTTTCTTTTCCCCTAAAAGACCTGACATTCATGACAGCTCACGATTGTTTTCTAGACATCTAAAAATAAGGTTGGCCAGTAATAGCTTGCTCTCAATATTTTCTTTGTTGTTGTCTTGCAGAACAAGTGACCACCACAATCACCCTTGTGAAAGTTACTCATCACTTGTTTGGCTTCATCTTCAATTAAACAGTTCAGCAAAACACCTCCTGGATCTTTCCAATAAAGGACATTATTCAAAATGCATAATTTAGAAGCTTTAAGTTTGAGATTTCTACCTTTGTTTTTTGTAATACTCGAAGGTAGTGAGAGGTGCTGAAGTACATACACAATATATGAATACCACGGTGGTTGAAGGAACATTTCAAACACTTGAATCAGGGAGCTTTCTTCTTCATATTTGGACATGGCTGCAATAAGATTTATATCTAAAGCATGCAAATTTGATTCCACCATCAACCTCGCCAGGCCTTGTCCTTTGATTAGCTTTGTAGGCTTGATCTCCAGATCGCATTCTAACATTGTTGCAATCCATTTTCCCCGCCTTCCTTCCGGATCAGTTTGTACCACAGCATTCTTAACCGCTGCGTTGGGAACGTATGCTATGATGTGGGAGTGCAGAATATACACTCGGAAGTCCTTCAAAGCTTTAACAAGAGAAACAGCCTATTTCTCAATTATATTGTACCACAAAAAAGTATCTCTAATGTTCCTGCTGAAAAACGCAATGGGATTTTCTAGCTGATCTCTCTTTTGCATTAAAACTGCTACCATGGTATGCTCAAATGCAAATGAGAATAAAATGAAATCTTGTGTATAATCGGGACTAATCAAAACTGGGGTTGTAGATAAAGCATACTTTACCAAATTAAATGATTTCATAGCATCCTCCGTCCATTTTACCATGTTGTCCTTCTTTAACATATTAGTAATTTATCTCAAATGCTCAACTAGATTGGGTACAAATCTTCGTAGGAAATTCATCTTACTGTTAAAAGCTTGTATCTCTTTCTTGGTCCTAGGAAAATCTATCTGTTGAATTACTTCTACCCTTGAAGGATCAACATGAATTCCTTCCTTTGAGCTAATGTGGCCAAGCAACTTCCCCTCATCCATGGCAAAGATACTTTTCTTCGGATTGAATGATATCCTAAATTTCCTAGATCGCTAAAACACAATCCTCAAATGGTGAAGATGCTCATCATCTGAACTTGAAAAAACTGTCAAACCATCTAAATATACGACCAAAAATACAACCTTTTCATTGGCAAAAGCGATGTCCATTACACGCTGAAATGTGGCTCCAACATTTTTCAAACCAAATGGCATTTTACAATAATGACATTTTCCCCAAGGGGTGGTAAATGCAGTCTTATCTTTGTCATCTTCATGCACTAAAATTTTATTATACCCTGAATATCCATCGAGTAGTGACATGCGCAATGCTCCAACCACTCTATGGAGGATATGATCCATCTTCGGCAGTGGGTAATTGTCCTTCAATGACACTTTATTCAGATTCCAGAAATCGATACACAATCTGATCTCCCCGGTCTTCTTTCTCACAGGAACAAGATTAGAAATCCAATCAGAAAATCTGATTGGTACAATTATACCAGCCTTATATAATTTGTTTGCCTCTTTTTCTATGGATGGCAGCAACTTGGGATTGATTCTTCTCAACTTCTGTCAGAACGGCTTCTAATTTGGCTTGATAGGAATAGTGTGCTAAATTATATCTTTGTTATACACCTTTAGATCTAAATAATCCCAAGCAAACACATCAGCAAATTCAGATAACAATCTAACATATTTAGACTTTATCTCAAGAGACAATGTCTTCGACAATTTCACAAACTTGGGCTTATCGACTGTTCCAAGATTCACATCCTCAACACCTTTGTCTGTAGGCACTAATCTTGGCTTCCTAGCCACATCATCTTGATCAAAAATTTCTTCTAAAGGTATGAGACCTTTAGGAATAACATTGTCCTTCAGCTGCAATATTTCCATCTGATTCACCTCAATTTCCGGTTCTTTGTCATCATGATCACAATCTATGGAAGCATCCTTATAGTTTCCTTCATTCTGCAAGAAATTATTGATCTCCTTGTCATCCCAAAACACCTGCCAATACCTTAAGTTGTCTAGAACAACAGGTTGATGCTTGACATGGATCTCAAATTTGTTATTGGAATTCATCGGGATCTTCAAATTACTTGCAACAGTGGCAAGAGAATCTACAATAACATTTTGAGCACGAGGTATGGCTGTCAAGGTATAATCTGGAAACATCCTTAAGATATCTAAAACTGCATTTTAGTAGGCCCTCATCTGTAGATTTTTGGTTTGATATTCACCCTTAACTTGCTTGATTATCAGCTCTGAATCTCCATAGACTAATATACCTTTTGCATTCAGCTTTTTGAGAATTTTCAAACCTGTAATTAGTGCTTCATACTCGACTTCATTATTAGAACAGTCAAAGGCCAATTTGTATGAACAAATTCTAACATGAATAGGGACTTTATTTGGCTAGAAAACATGGATGCGAATCCAAATCCCTATGCCGGCAACATCCTTACCCACGGCTCCATCAAAATCCATGCTCCATAAACCTACTTCTTCTTCTAGATGCTGAAATTATGTTTCATCCTCTTTCTTACTTTGACTAATCTCTTCAATTTGCTATTGTTCATTACCTTTTTTCTATTGTCAGAATGTGGACGGCTCAGAGGTACCTGCAATTTTTTGTCTTTCTTGATCAGGGACTGCTCTGAAATTTTCTGAAATCTCTGGTGCATCTTCTACAACATTAATTGGATGATTAAGCGGTTTATCCTTGCTTGTAATCATGTATTTCATTTTCTTCTCCCTATATAGTTTTCTCAATTGGCCAAACACAGGAATGGTAGCATAGGAGAAATCTAGTTGTAAAGTCCCTACGATCTAGACAAAACCATACCAAACCGTGGCGGAATGTCTGCAACAACCACATCCATGAGAACATCCTTTGCTGGGATTTGGTCTAGAGACACCACCAAGTCTTTGATAAGACCAATACAATGAACTCTACCTGAATCAAAAGAATACAGGTCATGATATTTTCGAGTAATGTCAAGGCCTGGTTTCTCCATAATGTTTTTTGGCATCAGATTATGGGAAGCTCCGGAATCAAACATGGCATTGTGGAGGACATACTCGTGCAATATAAGGCTTATATAGAATGGAGTAACTTCACTATCCTCAAACTAACCTTCTAAAGCAGGGCCAAAGATGAGCTTAGGGTGATCATCTTCTATATTGACCATATCAGATAAAGGATCTATGTTCAAAATTTTGGAAACTTGGTTTTTATAACTGTTGTTCTTCATCAATTCAGTCAAAGGAATTGAAACTTTTAATTTAGAAATCTCATTTTATAAACTAAAAGTTGAAACTTTATCTACCTCTTTGACTGGAGGGTCCTTCTTTTCAACTTTTTCCTTTGCTGGAAGTTGGGTCAGCAGGCTCCTTCCCTTTCTTTTGAATGTTCGAGGAATCATTCTTAGGTTGTGTTTTCTTTCTCTTTTGAACCAGGCTGACTGGTACATCTCTGATTCTTAATGAATATTTTTCTATTGTGCTGTCAATGCATTCATATATCCTCACTTATAATCGTCTAACTCATCCTCCAAAACTGCGTCATTTACTAGTATGTAATCTTCATCCTTTTGAACATCATGGATCTCTTAATATTGTTCATCTTCCGTGAGATAAATGGGCAAACCATCAGTAGTAAAGAAATGATTTTCTTCCACCACCGGATCATCATCATCTTCACTCTCTATTCCATGTATATAGTTTTGCTACAAAGGAGTTTTGACCTACTATTGCGATCACTGATCTTGTGCCTTCTGCTCCCTTTGTTTAATCCTGAACTGAGGCTGTTGCTGTCCTTGGAAGTTTGGATTTCTGATTGTGGTTTCAGGCTTGTCTACAATTATTAACCGTTCAAACATCTTATCAATTTTCTGGAGTATATGATCTGCCTTAACATCTGAGGAAGATGCTTCTTCCTTTATAGTCACTTTCTTTTCGGTTTTCATCCTTGCTCTTTTGGCCAGTATATTTGCCTCTACACTCACTGCGTTTTTCTGCATATCCTCAAGTGTGGTAGGATCTCTTTCTCTCAACTGATACACCATATCAACATCGAAGTCGTCAGGAAATTTGATCAATGCTAACCCCATCAGTGGTTTAATGTCATCTAGAATAACATCATAAACTGTATTGAACCTTACACAGTAATCTTGGACACTTTCACCTACATTCCTTTTAATATTTTCATACTCAGATAGAATTTGGAGAGGATTTTTCTTTACCTCCCATTGGTCTAGGAATTTTCTATGGAGAACCGGCAAAGTATTGATAGATCCTGCTAGTAATGCTCTGAACCAATTTCGAACCTCGCCTCCAAAACTCTGGAAAAATAATCTCATGGACACATTTTCGGCATCTACCTCATGAAGATCAAAGAAGTCATTCATCCTATCAACATGTTGCTGTAGTGTAATACCTTGAGTGGCATTGAACAGAGGTATCTTACTTTGGTAATCAGCGAGCATATCATCCAAATTCTTAGGCAAAATGAGAGGTGCATATCTAGCAGCCATGACTCGAGGCGGATTTGAAATTGGTCTTGGGGAAAGAGGAGGATTTATGATAACAAGAGTTGTTGATGTAGCAGAAGTGATGGGTATTTGAGGGGTAATGATAGGCTGATGAGGGAGGGAAGGTATAAACGAAGATGCCAAATGATTCACTAGAATATGGGGAATTGATGATGATGCAAAAGATGTTGAAGCCGAGAGGGTGTTCTATGGGGCGAGGTAGATAAGTGTTTTGGCACTTGTAATCGAGTGAGATGGTAGGTCTAAGAATGATGAGGAGCTGAGGAGGGCATGCAGATATCATGTATCATCTTCAAACTATGGAAAACATCAAAAACTAAATGGATTCCCAAGGTAGAGCACTGTAACCAATGTATTCTACCTATCTATCTTGATTTCATTTAGTTTAGAAGAATGAATTAGATTTTGGCACACATAACACATGATAAAAACTAATGCTAGAAGGAGAAACTATGCAAAAACACATTACCACAAGAATCCCACTAAAATAGTTGCAAATCCTGGTTTATTTCCTTGCCAAACTCTTGTACAGATGTACAATGTAGCTCAGAGCATCCAAGAGAGTCCAACCTTTGTTAATGACTGAAAAAATACATAATATAGACATCAAAACCACCTATGCTAGCCATTAGGGATCGAATCCAAGAGATAAGGGACTCTTAAAACCATTTCCCAACAAGGAACAGGAATATAGGTAGTGGAACAGCTTGCCTCTATAAGCATGGAAATTGATTCATTGACCCCCAAACCACCTCAAAATGATGAATCTGCCCTCTAAGGTAATTATAAAATTAAATTTACATAGCATAGCATCATGTACAATCAAAAATTCATCCATGATGGGAGAAAAAGTCAACTTGTAGAAAAACTAGGCGAAAATTGAATTTTTGGGCAAACTGGCTCTATGCATAGCGCCACTGGCCAGGTGCATAGCGCCACTTCATAGCTAATTTTGGAGGCCTTACCCTTAATCAAATTGAACCCAAGATATCTCATTGGAAAGGTATTCCTATATAGTTTTTGAAACATCTTGAATTTGTGCATTTGGAGGTCATTTGCCCCCTCAAACGTGGAATCACCGAAGGTTGCTTCTGTGTGTCCAAAAAGAGGCAGAGAGGTCATTTTTTTATTGTTTTGTGACCTTTTGGTGACCAAGTTTTTCTCCAAAATTGCTGATATTTTTTGGGTTTGATGTTCTCAACATGCGGAATCCAAATATGCAAACCATTTCTCCAAAATGTGTTCCAGTGAAAAGAATAGCGCTAGTGGTGCTACGCACCTAGGGCAAATTTCTATGTTGTAGAATTTCAAAAATTGAAAATGACCAAAATTTGTCAAAACCTGCCCAAATTTTGCACAAGGCACTATCATTAATTGCTTTCATGGGCTAGTGAGAGTTAAACCAATATTTTAAGCTTGTCTTGCTCCTTTTTGTACCTTAAGGCCTTCCTCAACCTAGCCTTAAGCTTCTTCATCCTTATGTTGCATATTTTGTTCCGGGTCATGTAGTGGTAGGCCATGTGGTGAAGCATCTTCTTGTCTCTATTGGCCTTCTCAAGTAGCCCCTCAAGGTGCATATTGACCCTCTCAAGCCAAGTTTCCCGTTCATTCTCGATCTCTTGTTCAATGGACGTCAACTTGACCTTTGCCTTTTTAGCCTTTTCCCGGTTCTCCTTGATCATTTCCAACTCCATGAGGACTTTCTTGTCGATCAATTGTTTGTTTTCTTGCTCTAGATATTTGATTACCCATTTAGCCCTCTATAAATTGTCTGACAAGGCTCCTATCTCAGCCTCTTGTTCCTTTATGATCATTTCTTTGACAGTCTTTGGATCTTGAGCATCCAAGTCAATGACATCAACTCCTTGTGCCTCCTCATGATCAACAAGGACAAAATCTATGTCTTGCCCATCACTAGGATCCTTATCATGCATTTTTTTCTTGCCTTTACCTTTACCCTTGTGTTGTTTCCCAACCTGTACCTGTTTAGTTGAAGAAGAAGGAAAATCCCCTTCCACTCCTTGTGGAGATATCATTTTCCTGTGGCCTGAAGATGAAGGTGAGACCCCTTCCACACCTTGTGGAGATAATACTCACCTGGCAGCTGCAAAAAGTTTCCTAGTGCCTCTCATATGTCACAAATACTAGCACTCCCATAGTTTCAGTCTCTTGAACCTTTTCATGTCCTGAAGGTCCACCTTCTTCATGTGGCATTGATGAAAAGACTTGAGGGCCTTTGAACATTTCGTGAGAATTGAAAGTCTCCCATGGCATGTTAAGAAGGTTCAGCTGATGTAAAATAATGATTTTAATCAAAGAATAGTGGTAAATGCTAGTTAACTGTTGGGGGTATGATTTCTTCTTTACAATGAGTTTCATCTTCTCAATGTTTCTGAACATGAAGTAGGGGATAGTCATCATTCTCACCCTAGTGAAATGCATCAGCAGTCTAATGTAGTAGGCATACAGTCGAGAGAGCCTACCTTCACAAGTAAAGTATTTGATGATGATCTTCATCAATGGAGCAAACCTGCCCACCAAGTTTAAAGGGGAATACTCTCTTGAGTTTGTTATGGTATTTAGCCTTGATGTAAGGCTCATTGTACTCCCTGTCAATGTCTTGACCTTTGTTCCACTTTTCACCCACATTTGGAATACCTGTATCCTTTGAAATAACAGTTGGTGACAAATTGAATGTAACTCCAACAAGGTTTTCTACATTTTTGTCCAAATGTGTCACAAATAACCTTGCTAATTCATGATGAAATTTAACCCTTTCCACCATTTCACAGAAACTAATACATGACTGATGTCTAAAACAAGAAATGCCAAATGGGCAGGCTTGCATCTCCCTCAAACTGGTAGGTTCTTCTCTGATATGTTTTCCTCCTTTATGAAGCTTCCTGCCCTGTGTGTCTCTCTCCCTGGAACTGTCACTAAGGGTTTCTTCTTCCAGCTCATACTCACTGTCCCTCTCCATTGTTGTACAACTGTTTCTCTTGGTGAATGAAGTGTGGTGAAAGTAAGATGAGTATGAAGAGATTTTACAGGTAAATAGGTGAGGGTGGACAAGAGTGGGAATGGGATTTAGGGAGTGAGTAGGGTTAGTGAATAATGAAGGGTTTGGGAATAGTGTAGGGTTTGGGGTATATGTATAGGATTTAAGAATTGGGGAAAATGTATGAGGAAATGAGGTTTAGGGAATGAGGTTTAGGGAACAGCTAATAGATGAGAAAGGACAGCAAAATATGAGGGAACTTTTAAAATATATGAGACAATTTTGTGAAAATTAGGGTTTAATTTTTTGAGAGACTAAACCACCAAATAATGATGCAACAACCTCTTTTCAATAATAATGATGGTGTTACTTACTTGCAAAGAGGCAATGGGGAGGTTTTGAGGTGAATTGATGCAATTTGCAATGATATGGGGCCTAACTTCCAGGTGCGTAGCACACTCACCCAAGTGCATAGTGTCGGTTTGGTGAGTAATGCCAGTTCAAATTTACACTGCAGGAATTACCCAAGTGTATAGCGCCAGCTCTATGTGTAGTGCCATATTTTGGTGCATAGCGCCACTCAGTTTTCTCCACAAACACAATGATTGCTCCCCTTTTGTTCAATAACACTTCAAAATCACGTTTTTTGCTCAACTCATGGACTTCAACTCAAAAAAATGAAATGACTTACGAGAGGGATGACCTTTATATGGATTGGCAACTTTTGATTTTTTAATTTTCAAAACCCACTTTATAATGTCTATTTTCTTTTCAAATATTCTATTTTCTGGATGCTTGATCTTTTGCTTGAAATACGTGAACTGATGGTTGATTTCTTTGACTTTTGTAGTGGCATGTACTTGGAAATATTAACAGGTGACCAGGAGCAGCATGAAACTATTAATTACATATGAGAAATAATAAAATTACATGAAATTTACAAATAATATACCAATGCTTTGTTTTCACCTCAAAACTGGTTTTGAGGTGAAAATTTTAATAACTTTACAAATTATGAGATTAAAACTTTTCTGATGATTATTGTCATCCTCATGTGTCTGCTGACAATTATTAGTTAATAGTTACTGAAAATTTGACCATGGTAAAACCATAATACCTAATGAAACAGAAACCCTAAGACCTAAGACCTATTTGATGAAATGAACTGAAAATAAACCTGAACCATTGACTAAAAAGTATGAAAGGGGGTTAGCAGATATATGTCATGAGGGAAAAAACTGAAATTAACCCTACCTTCAGTTAATCCATGACCTAATGGAATGAAAGTCATCAGAATGGGACACCTAGTATGAAATGCAAAAGAGTAATTTTGATCATTGATGGCAGTGTGAAGACACTGACACTAACAGGAATGACTAATTGCAAGATCCGTAGTAGGCTTTGAAATTCGAGTGTAGGAAAAATTTTGGAGGGTGTTTGTCGTTGTGACAACGGGACTTCACATCATGGAGAACCCCTCGGTTGACAGATTTCTAGCATTGTGAACACCCATCTATGAAGAAAGCATCACAACATATTTTAAATGAATTAATGATACCATTAAAGAAACTTAGGAACCATTCCCTATCTAATGGTAAAGAAAAACATTTAAATAAGATATATAAATGACAAAATTGAAATGTGGTCATAATTTATGAATCCATCCCAATGTTCTCTAGCCCCAATAACAAGATCCCACTAAAGGTGGGAATTTCTTTCAATGAGGCTAGAAAGCCATGGGATTGACTTGCAACGATATTAATATCAAAGGGTTTGAATGAATTTTTCAACCACGGAGCAGCCATTACATCTTAAGCAATTAAATGATTTTCAAATAGTCTTCTTATATCAGTCAAAGATTCAAAGATTGATCTCTTATTTTCTTCCTTAACCTATGTTTTGTACTTTCTTATCCAATAGACAAGTTCAGGATCAAGGAAACAAATAATATTACCTTATAGGTTTCTTCTTGTAAAATACCTCTTTGTTGTGTTTTTTTGTTGTGGAGTTTCCATATGAGACTTGTCAAGTTAGTTTTACAAATCTCACCAAGGTACAATATAAAAGAAAATTTGACTCACCAAAAGTCGTTTTATAATCAATTTAATTGGCCTTGTCCCTAGCAACAATGTCAATAAATGTTAGCATTCAAGGGGACATTTCATAATTTAGAATATAATATCATTAAAGAATTGGAATTATTTACCTTCTTTCTAGCAAAACAACAACCAATGTGACTTGGGTGGGGGAGAAGATTTACACCTCAATATAGTATAGTTGAAATTTCATTGAATAACTAGGGTTCACCTTATACCAAACAATGGTGTTAAAAAATGTTACTACTTAAATCAACATCCTCAGCAAGGTTCAATCAATGTGCTAATTGGTAAGCACACATGAGATATGCCCACTGTCACCTCAGCATAATCTCCTCTCACATTAGACCAACTCCTACAATACCTTGATTGCTTCACCAAAAATTTAGTAGACTAGTTCATAGAAATCCTAAATACGATCAAGGTTAATATTTAATTGAACATGAGTGATAAATCAGATATGTAAGTAAATAGCACATAAAATACAAACCAACACTTTAAAAAGAGTGAAATTATTCAAATGAACACCACCTTTGATGTCACAATTTCAATTAAAGTTCCATACACCAAGTGAGATGATCTCTCTTTGAATTCCTCTTGATTGTATGACCTAAAAGAGGACAATCTTGTTGTTATCCTACACTTCCAACACCTATATTTGGAGTATTTTTCAAGCCACCGGGAGTGAAAACACACTAGGACAAGTGTCCAATACCAATTAATGCTAGGGATATGAAATATGAGTGAAATAATGGCTCATAAATATATTTATACAATAAAATACAAAGGTATAACAATCTAAAATATAAATTGCATAAATTGGAGCTAATCACCCTAAGGTTAACCTCAAATTTTCTCTTAATCAAAATATAACACTTTCCATCACTTTGGGAGGCTATAAATACTTCTAAGTAAGTTGAATATAAAACTTAAACCATTTAGAAGTAAAAATAGGGTTTATATGGTTATAACTCACCTTTTTTCCCTCAAACCCTAGGCTAGGGTTTCATAAATCCTTGTAGAAGACGGTTGTAATTTTCTTCCAGATTTGTGAATACCTTGAAAAACCCTGACGAAAACATGTTAGAGAAAAATAATCCACAAATGAGGAGGGTAAATTTGTCTTAGGAAAGTATATGTAGCTAAAGAGGCACAAAAACCAAGACATCCAACTTGGAATAAGGCTACTTCTAGTATTTTTGTATTTTGAATTTTTTGGTATTTTGTATTTTTCTAGTTTTATGAATTTTTCAAGAATATACGTAAATAAAATGAAAAGAACTTGGATTAAAAAAAAATAGCTAGTTTTTATATTTATAGATAATGGAATATCTCCACTTGGACTTAATGGGGTCAATATGAATTCCCATCTTAAGTTGGTTATTCAATCCTTGTGGATAGGCTCAACTATGGACTAAAATGAAACTCCATCCTAACCATGGATCTATCAAGAATCAATAAGGACCAAATCCGTTGATATGAAAACCTCATTTAGAGTACAAAACTTGAAAAAAAAATTCACCTCAAGATATTTAATCCCTGTCATTTGTTAACCTCTCTCTCTCTCTCTCCTCTCTCCTCTCTCTCTCTCTCTCTCTCTAATATATATATATATATATATATATATATGCATAAATTGATTCAACACACTGAAAATTCCCTTGGACACTTGGATTATGTAGACTACATAGCTTAAGTTTGCAATTTCGACAAATCTTTTCTAAATTTCAAACAAAATTCACTAAAAAATCAACTTGAAGAAGGGTCAAAATGTAGAATAGTGAGAGTACTTCAAATGCTTTAAAATGTTTCAATCATAAAAAAATGATTTTTTTTCAGTTGATTTATATAATATATTGATTTGAAATTGGATTTATATGATTTCTTCCTCTTTTCTAAAATCAAATAAAACAAAACTTAGGATCACATCAACGCTTTGCAAGGTTAAAAATGGGTCTTAAAATAATAGGTTTATTTAATGTCTCTTCAAATCATGAATTAGTATCCATATGTAAGTGAACATAATGAGCATAACACGCATAATCCATGAAGGCATAAAGAAGAGCAAGACAAAGGTTTGTTGACGGAGTTCACCCCTCCTGGGCTACATCTCTAGGTTGTCAACATGATTATTCCACTCATATATTTAGTATCAATGAAGTACATAAACAATTGTTGCAAGTAAATAAGTGGCTTTTACCCCTACATGGTAATATTATCCTACAAAGAACTCTCACAACAACAGCAACTCAAAACATCTTCTTCAAATATGTCATACTTCAACTAAAATGAGTTAAAAAACATCATTTTCATGCTTCAATTCCACATTGAAACATATATTCAAAACTTCATGATAAGAGAAGTTGAATTTGAGTTGAACCCTGCTGGTTATAGCTATTATAGTATCCTTTTGGAATTGAGAACACCCATACAAGGTCTTCTCCATGCCCAAAAACTTCCCAGAACTACTTCCAATCCCTTACTAATCCATACACCTTTAGTCTCAAACCTGAAAAAAATACAATGTATATGTGCTCAAATAAAAAATAGAGGTTACCAATGGATTGAGAACATTTGAAAACCCCTAAGCATCCTCTTTTTTATCTCAATTTGGATAAAAACTCCAAAATTTATGATCCTTGGTGGGATTCAGTATTTGCAACAATAATGCTGCAACTCCTGGGACTCCCTTCTTTACTTTTATCAACCCGGTTGTTCGTAACAAACTTAGAAGCGACGGTGATGTATGCACAAGTACTAGCTCTTGCCGCGACTATCACTTGGTCAGCTAGCACAAGTCCTCTAGGGGCTTTAGCCAACTTCTATGAGTTCTCAGAAGAAGCTTTTGAGTGATGGATGAAAACTAACTCAAAGGAAGCTAATCTACTTGCGAAAAGAAACTGAAGGCCAAAAAGAAATGCAAACCCTAGCAAACCCTAATTCTACCAGCTAGCCCTACTGATGCAAAAATGAGAATGAAAACTACTGAATGAGATGCCATTGACTTCAAAAAGGGAAAATGCATATGTCTAGGCTACCTTTGTCCTGGGAAAGTATATTTTTGTATTTTTTTTATTAAGTGTCGATTTTCACATGCATATGCTTGAACTGTGCTTCACTGTCCAAGAGTGGATCAAGGAAGAGGAATGCTTGGAAATGGTTGGAGAGGTTCAGAGGGGGTCTAAGGAGTCCCTAACACTCTTCCCCATAGTTTCACAAGGTTTGGCTATCAGGAAACCTCACTTGTGAGTTTCTACAGGAAGTCTGCATGGGTTCTACAGGATGTTCCAGAATTTCTACAGGAAGTTTCAGAATTTCTACAGGATGTTTGGAAATCGATTTTTAGGGGATGGATGAGTGAGGGAAGGTGCATGGATGGATCTGGAGGTAGGATAGGGGTCTAAAAATGGCCTAAGGACTAGTGGGTGGATTGGTGAAGAGATGTAGAAGGCTGACTTGGCTTGAAGAAGGCTAAGGCGATGATAGGTAAGGAGGTAAGGATTCGTGGACAAAAAGGGTAGATAGGGAACGAGAAACTTAGCTAAGAGACATGACAGGTGGCTCAGATGATACTTTGGGTAGATGAATGAATGAAGAAGATCCCCTGCATGGTGTACCTTGATCAAATCAACAAAGACCTACAAATGATCAAATCCTAAACTAGTCTAGCCTAACCATCAATCAACATAAATGAGCAGCAACTTTATTTGGGAAGAAAACCTTGTACACCATCTATGTAAAGAAACATTTCAGATGTCCAAACCCATGACTAATCTCTGCTAATAAAACAATCACACTAAAAGATTGCATAAACAAGCAAACTAGCGTTTTTGTGAGGCAGCATTGTTCCTCAATTCCAGCCCCAAATCCAATAAGGATGAGGCGAAACCAGGAGTGTGGTTGTCCCTTTTTCTTGGAGGTTCTGTTGTTATTATCCTACCAAAACACCTAAACCAAAGTCATTCATAAACAGTGATCTATTCCAGCAACCATAATGAAATCTACTTAATAGAAATATATTCAAATGCATAAAGGAAAACAGTGATACGTAAAGGAAAAGTAACAATACAGAAAGGAGGTCCTAGCCTCTCAGGTTGGGCCCAACCCTGAGAGCTTTGGCTCCTTTGAAAAACTCAGATTTGATAGGATACCAAACTACTTCTCATTATCCAAAAATAATCATAAAAGTCATGCCAAAAATGGCTACAAAGGAACAAAATAGAGCTGCAACACCGAGGTGCAAAGTACATAATAGTTTCAAAAGTATTTTTACGAAGGCTGAGGCCTCAACATTTATAGATCACAAGGGACCTAGCTGGCCACCTCAATTTGTGGAACTCGGCTGTCAAACTATGAGTTAAACAGTCCCTTTCTAAATGCTACTTGGCTGCCTTCTACATTTGGTTTGGTGGTCTTTGGAGCTCAGAGTTGGAGGTGGAGATCCTGAGGAAGGGTCATTGAATGCCATAGGCACCCCCCTTTCAAGTCCTCACCTCAGGCTTGGCTGCCTTATAGCTCATGATTGCTTTGACTTTGCTCCAATATATGTCAAAAAACCTGAAATAGACACGTGTTAACCACCTAGGAAAAGTGACTTCCCTTATTCGTACCAAAGACATAAACATACCAAAAATAATGCATAAACTATAGAAAATGATGGATTTGAACAAGGACTGAACAAGGAAAATTAGGCCAAATGAGCCAAAATTGTTACCAATTTTGGGGCTCATCAATCCTCCAAGCTCTCTCATGAATTTCTTATGATAACCATCCTACAATATGACCTAAACCTAGCATGAGCCCCCCAAATCTGGAACCAACACGCAAACCTGGCCTATAATAATGCCTGACGGGTGAAGTCTTCGGATAGTTAAATTGTCCATTAACCCCCTAGTTCCAAAATTTGTGGTCACATGGGGGCCATGTGCCCAGGGGCTGGGGCTAACCACCCACCCCTCCGGTCGGGCCCCCAACATTTGGCGCTTGGCTCCATTATGCACATAGAACTAGGGGTTAGGTGCTAAAATCTTAAGTCAAGTGCCTAGTTTCAGGCACGCTCCTTTTTGTTGACGGTGAGGTTGTATTGTGGCCACATGGCCCGGGGCTAGCCCCCTCTGCTCTCCACGCTCCTAGTTATATGGTGGGTCATGTGACCCGGGATGGCCCCTATCCAATTCTCTACCCGCGAACATGTCTTTAGCCTCTGATTTTGGTCTTATGCCTTGGTGGCACCGAGACTGTGATTCGGGGCTAATCCCTAACCCTAGACCCCCTCTGCCACAGTCTTGTGGTGTGGTTGTGGCCATGGGCTAGGGGTTAGCCCTGGCCCCCTTTCCCCAATATATTTGCTTATAAAACATTAATTTAACCCAAACCATATGTGGGTATGAAAAAAATTATGGCATAGTGGTGGAGGCTTTTACCACTTGGTGAAATGTTGTTGTTTCGATTCCTATGGGGTGCTTCAGCCCTCATCCAAAATTTTGGACTGTAGGTTTTAACCCCGTACAGAAATTACCTGCATACAAATTCTAAATCACAAGAAAAATAAAAATGTGAGAGCATAACACATAAAATACGTATACACAGAGATTTCCCACTGGATCCCAAAATCGGGACTACCAGCTTGATTTTTCATTATGTTCCTTTCAATGTTACAATACATATTTATACATGCCGAAGCATCCAATACCATGGACCGAAGACCATCGCATCCAAAGCCATGGACCGAAAACCATTGCGTCCA
>APFE031389578.1:0-29545 GCA_000404065.3 Pinus taeda | reverse complement strand
TATACACAGAGATTTCCCACTGGATCCCAAAACCGGGACTACCAGCTTGATTTTTCATTATGTTCCTTGCAATGTTACAATACATATTTATACATGCCGAAGCATCCAATACCATGGACCGAAAACCATCGCGTCCAAAAAACATGTGAGAAAATCACGCACAAAACCATAGGTGGGTCTGCCCAACCTAACATAGGGTCCAAAACCAAAATTTTTCGGGGTGTTGCCCCGGACCCCATAAAGTGGGGTTACGGGTATCCCTCAAACCCCTGTTAACTATGTGGAGAGAATATAACACAACCCAACATGGACTAACACCTGGAGGCCACGTAGTTGTCTCCCATTGGCCCATGTGATCTCCCACCATTGGCCAAAGTATTACACAGTGAGCCCACCATATCATAAAAAAATAATTTCTAAGCCAATAAAATTCCAAATTTTTGTACCAATATGGAGAGGCCAAGTGGCAACTTGCCACTGGCCCAAAATGTACAGCCACCTTGTCAATTCTGTATCTTTTTATTGGTTTGGGAAATCGATCAGAATGTGATATTGGGAGCATACGATATCAATTTTGAATGATTCAAGTTGCACTGGATTTAGATTGCCGACATATATGCAATATTATAGGTTTCCAATAGTTTTGAACACTTTAAATTTTGAGCATAAATTTGATCACCTTATCACACCCCCCCCCCCCACTAGGAACGTTTGGACTCCAAAAGTTTACTTCCCTAGTCAATATAAAGAGGTTGGAAATCAAAACTACCCAAAAACTTGGCCCAAACTACAAATTTTCAATTACTGCCCTTCAGGCCCCAATCAAGGCACTTTAATTATCATCCTCATGAAGACCTGTTGTCCTGTTAAGAATTGAGTGAACATTATTATCATTGTTGCAGGAACAAAATATCGATGAGTGGAATCTGAACATTCTCTTTAAACCCATCTTTTCACGGCTCCAAAAACACTTCATCTTGAAGTTTAGATAGTTGAAGACAAACTTGACTCCATCTTGGAAATTATAAACAAAATAAATTTGCTTTAACGTCTTCAAGATGAGCTTGTACATGAAAAGTACACTGCTGTAAAATTTTCCATGATATGATTGATCTTGCCTACAATACATAGTCATCTTATACAATCTTAGAAACAAATATTTAATTCACACAAGTTTCAAATCGAATACTTTTATCAGTGAACATATGACAATTTGTAGACAAATTTGAACGACAATCTTGTACATTCACAAAAATTCCTGAACATGTGGACTTATAACAAGTCAGTACATAAATCAATGAAAAACATCAACTGTTGAACATAGTGACAATAATGTTCACTTTAAAAAAGTAACTAAATAGGTAATGAAAACACGTATTTACAAAAGAAATTTAAAACAACTTTACAATAAGTGTACCCAAGCTTTGCCTCTCCTAGGCTTATGGGTTCTCTTTTTGCATCTTCTTGTCTTGAAGGTCACTTGGGATTGTGGAGAGTCCTCTTTGCCACCTTTTTTTCCTTGCATTATGCATCATAATCTCTTTACCTTTCTTTCAACGAAGTTCTAGATGAAACTTCCAACATCGTTCAGTGTAATGTCCATGCACTTTGCAATGAGAATAGAAAAACTTCTTCTTGTTTGTTGACATATAATTTCACTCTTGCAAAAGAAATTCATTATGCTTGATGCCCAAAATTTGGTTCATTCATTTAACCATTAGCATACATTTCTCACATATAGCCATGCAAATGTTAGAAGCATCAAAAAATGTACAAAGGTATTGATTCCACAAGTATTCAAAATTTACATGCATTGGAAAACACTCTTGAGAGTTATACTTGTCTATAGAGTTGCAACTTTGACGGTTGTCACAAGGTGGTGACATATGATGCTCATATGTTTGACGTACCTCAAGCCTTTTGGAGCATTCTTCAAACTCCCTTTAGCTATATCCCAATCCCTGGTACTTTGGTCTTTTCTCAACCATAATTGAATTGGTAATTCCTTGACCATTTTTCCCAAGCCCTACACCTTCATATCCCATATTGGAAATAAAATTCATACCTATGCCCTTGGTATGTTTCTCGAATGCTGCAAAAGAGTTATTATGCATGAAAACAGAAGGAGTGGAATTTGAGATATTGATTACCTCTTTAAAGTTTTCATACATCCTTTCAACTTTTCATGATGACAATGATGGCCAACTTGTAGATGACTCTAGCCACCCACTCTTGTCCACTATATTATGGTTGCTTCTTGAAGATGTTTGTAAAATGCACATGCAACATCTTCCACATATAGTTCAAAACCATTATTGGAACCAAAACCACATACTGGCCTCATCTTGGAGGTTTCCCTTGCTGGTGCAGGGGTAGATCTTTCTGCAACTTGCTCATCAAGAACTTGTTGCAAAACAAAACACGTGTCTCTTCTCCTCTTTATCTATCTCCAAAATCCTTCTCAATTCTATGTTCTCCATTCGAAGAGCCAAATTCTGCTTCCCTAGCTCTTGGAGATTCTTTTTGTTGCTCATCTTGCAACTTGGTCAACTTGCTTATATATCAAACTAATCTAAAATTAGATTTAGGTGATTTCTTCCTCTTTTCCAAAATCAAATAAAACAAAACTTAGGACCGTGACAATGCTTTCCAAGGTTAAAAATGGGTCTTAAAATAACATGTTTATTCAATGTCTCTTCAAATCATGAATTATTCTCCATATGTAGGTGAACATAATGAACATAACACACATAATCCATGAAGGCATAAATAAAAGCAAGAAAAAGGTTTTTTATCGAGTTCACCCCTCCTAGGCTACATCTTTGGGTTTGTCAACATGACTAGTCCACTCACATATTCATTATCAATGAAGTACACAAAAAATTTCTGCAAGTAAATAAGTGGATATTACCCCTATAAGGTAATGTTCTCCTACAAAGAAGTCTCACAACAATAGAAACTCAAAACATCTTCTTCAAAGATGTCATACTTCAACTTAAATGAGTTAAAAAACATCATGTGCATGCTTCAATTCCATATTGAAAAATATAATCAAAACTTCATGATAAGAGAATTTGAATCTGAGTTGAACCCTACTAGTTACAGTTGTTGTATTAGCCTTCTGGAATTGAGAATATCCCTACAATTTCTTCACCATGCCCAAAAAATTCCCATAACTTCTTCCAATCCCTAATTGATCCATGCACCCTTCATACAAAACCTTAAAAAATACCTTGTATATGTGCTCAAATCATTAAATATAGGTTACCAATGAATTCATAACATCCAAAAACCCCTAAGAAGCCTCTTTCTGAGCTCAATTTGAATAAAAACTCCAAAATTTATGTGCCTCCAAGCTCTCTCATGAATAACCATCCTACAATTCGACCTAAACCTAGCTTGAGTGCCCCAAATACAAAACCGCCATGAAAACGTGGACTATAATCCTGCCTGATGGGCGAATTTGTTGGATAGTTAAATTTTCCATTAACCCCCCAGTTCAAAAAAAATTGGTCGCATGGGGGCCACGTGCCCAGGGACCAGGGCTAACCACCTGCCCCTGCTGGTCAAGCCCCCAACATCTAGTGCTTGGTTTTGTTATGCCCATAGAACCAGGGTTTATGTGCTAAAATCTCAAGCCAGGTGCCTAGTTTTGGGTGCGCTCCTTTTTGCTATTGATGAGGTCATATGCTGACCATATGGCCCAAGGCTGCCCCCCTCTGCTCTTCACATTCCCAATTATATGGCAAGTCATGTGACCTGGCTAGCCCCTATCTAATTCTCTGCCCATAGACATGGATTTAGCCTTTGGTTGTGTTTTTATGCATTGGTGGCACCGAGACTATGGGTTGAGGCTAAGCCCTAGCCCTAGGCCCTCTACACCACAGTATTTTGGTGTGGGGTGCAGCCATGGGCTAGGGCTTAGCCCTGGCCCACTTTCCCCAATACCTTTGCTCATAAAACTTTAATATAGCCCAAACCATATATGGGTATGAAACAAATTTATGACATGGTGGTGAAGGCTTGTGTTGCTTGGTGGAAGGTTTCTAGTTCGATTCCTATGGGGTAGTTCATCCCTCACCCAAAACTTTGGACTAACACCTGGAGGCCAAGTGGTTGCCTCCCATTGGCCCATGTGGTATCCCACCATTTTCCCAAATATTACACAGTCAACCCACCATATAATAATAGTAAAATCTGAGCCAATCAAATTCCAAATTTTTGGACCAATCTAGAGAGGCCAAGTGGAAACCTTCCACTGACCCAAAATGTATAGTCACCCTGTCAATTCTACAATCTTTTACCTATTTCAGGAATTGTTTAGAGCATGATATCAGGAGCATACTGTATCGGTTTTGAACGATTCAAGTTGCATTGGATTCAGATCATTGAGATCTGCAAAATGGTATAGGTTTTGAGAATTTTTGAACACTTTTAATTTTGAGCATAAAAGTGATCACATGATCACACCTCCCCACTAGGAACTTTTGGTCTCCAAAAGTTTACTTCCCTAGTCATTATAAAGAGTCTGGAACTCAAAAATACTCAAAAACTCGATCCAAACTACAAATTTTCAATTGGTTCCCTTCAAGCCCCAATCAAGGCACTTCACTTATCATCTTCATGAAGACCTGTTGTCTTGTTAATAATTGAGCCAACATTTTTATCATTGTTGTAGGAACAAAATACCGATGAGTGGAATCTAAACATTCTCTTTAAACTCATCTTTGCACAGATCCAAAAACACTTCATCTTGAAGTTTATACAGTTGAAGGAAAACTTGAATCCATCTTGGAAATCATAAACAAAATAAATTTTCTTTAATGTCTCCAAGTTGAGCTTGTACATGAAAAGGACACTACTGTAAAATTTTCCATGATATGATTGATATTGCCTAAAATACATAGTCATATTATACAATCTTAGAAACAAATATTTAATTCACACAAGTTTCAAATTGAATACTTGTATCAGTGAACATATGACAATTTGTAGACAACTTTGAATGACAATCTTGTACATTAACAAAAAGTCCTGAACATGTGGACTTATAAAAATTCAATACATAAATCAATGAAAAACATCTACTTTTTTAACATAGTGAAAATAATTTTCACTTTACAAAAGTACCTAAACAAGTAATGACAACAAGTATTTACAAAAACAAAAATTCAAAATAACTTTGCAATAAGTGTACCCAAACTTTTCCTCTCCTAGGCGTATGGGTTATCTTCTTGCATCTTCTTGTCTTGAAGGTCGCTTAGGATTGTGGAGAGTCCTCTTTACCACCTTTTGTGTTCCTTGCATTATGCATCATAATCTCTTTACCTTTCTTTGGATGAAGTTCCAGATGCAAGTTCCAACATCATTCAATTTCATGTCCATGCACATTGCAATGAGCACAAAAAAACTTCTACTTATTTGCTGACATAGAAATTCGCTCTTACAAAATAAAGTCATTATGCTTGATGTCTGAAATTTGGTTCATTCATTTAACCATTAACATACATTTTCTCACATACAACCACATAATGGTCATAAGAATCACAAAATGTATGAGGGCACTGATTCCACAAGTATTCAAAATTTCCATGCATTGGAAAACACTCTTGAGATTTATACCTGTCTCTAGAGTTGTAGCTTTGATGGTTGTCACAAGGTGGTCACATCTCATGCTTAGAAGTTTGATTTACCTCAAGTCTTTTGGAGAATTCTCCAAACTCCCTTCGGCTATATCCCAATCCTTGGTACTTTGGTCTTTCCTCAACCATAATTGGATTGGTAATGCCTTGACCATTTTTTCCAAGCCCTCCACCTTCATATCTCATCGTGGAAAGAAACTTCATACCTATGCCCTTGGTATGTTTCTCAAACACTGCAAAAGAGTTATTATGCATGAAAACGAAAGGTGTGGAATTTGAGATACTTATTACCTCTTTAAATTTGTCATACATCCTTTCATCTTTTGATGATAATGATGGTGGCCAACTTGTAGATGACTCTAGCCACCCACTCTTGTCCATTGGCTTATGGTGTGCTTCTTGAATATGTTTTCAAAAAACACATGCAACATCTTCCACATATGGTTCAAAACCACTATTTGAACCATGACCACACATTGGCCTCATCTTGGAGGTTTCCCTTGTTAGTGCGGGATTAGATTTTTATGCAACTTGTTCATCAAGAACTCACTACAAAACAAAATGAATGTGTCCCTTATCCTCTTCAGTTGTCTCCAACATCCTTCTCAATTCTATGTTCTCCATCCGAAGAACCAAATTCTACTCCTATAGCTCTTGGAGATTCTTTTTGTTGCCCATATTGCAATTTTTTCAACCTTTTTTGATACCAAACTAATCTAAAATTGGATTTAGTTGATTTCTTCCTCTTTTCCAAAATCAAATAAAACAAAACTTAGCACTGTGTCAACGCTTTGCTAGGTTAAAAATGGGTCTTAAACTAAAAAGTTCATTAAATGTCTCTTCAAATCATCAATTAATCTCCATATGTAGGTGAACATAATGAACATGACTCACATAATCCATGAAGGCATAAAGAAGAGAAAGACAAAGGTTTGTTGACGGAGTTCACCTCTCTTTGGATACATCTCTGGCCCTGTCAAGATGACTAGTCCACTCATATATTTAGTATCATTGAAGTACATAAGCAATTACTGCAAGTAAATAAGTGGCTATTACCCGTACAAGGTAATGTTCTCCTACAAATAACTCTCACAATAGCAGCAACTCAAAACATCTTCTTCAAAGATGTCATACTTCAACTGAAATGAGTTAAAAAACATCATGTGAATGCTTCAATTCCACATTGAAACATATAATCAAAACTTCATGATAAGAGAAGTTGAATCTGAGCTAAATCCTATTGGTTATAGCTTTTGTAGTAGCCTTCTAGAATTGAGAATACTCATACAAGGTCTTCTCCATGCCCAAAAACTTCCCATAACTACTTCCAATCCCTGACTAATCCATACACCTTTAGTCTCAAACCTGGAAAAATACCCTGTATATGTACTCAAATCAGAAAATAGAGACTACCAATGGATTCGTAACATCCAAAAACCCCTAAGAAGACTCTTTTTGAGCTCAGTTTGGATAAAAACTCCAAAATTTATGAGCCTCCAAGCTCTCTCATGAATTTCTTATGTTAACCATCCTACAATTCAACCTAAACCTAGCTTGAGTGCTCCAAATCCAAAACCAGTGTGTAAATCTAACATGCAATCTCGCCTGAAAGGTGAATTTGTTGGATAGTTAAACTGTCGATTAACCCCCAAATTCTAAAATTTGTAGTTGCATGGGGGCCATGTGCCTAGGGACCAGCGCTAACCTCCCACCCCCATCGGTCGAGCCCCTAACATCGGGCACTTGGTTCCATTATGCACATAGAACTAGGGGTTAGGTCTTAAAATCTCGATCCAGATGCCTAGTTTCAAGCATGCTCCCTTTTGCTGGTGGTGAGGTTGTATTCTGGCCATATGGCCCAAGGCTGGTCCCCTCTGCTCTTCGCGCTCCCAGTTATATGGCTGGGCATGTGACCCGGGTTGGCCCCTATCCAATTCTCCACCTGTGGATATGGCTTTAGCCTCCTATTTTTGTCTTATCCTTTGGTGGCGTCGAGACTATGGGTTGGGGATAAGCCCTAGCCCTAGACCCCTCTGGCATGGTCTTGTTTTGTAGGGTGTGGTTATGGGCTAGGGCTTAGCTCTTGCCCCCTTTCCCCAATACCTTTGCGCATAAAACTCTAATAAAACTCAAACCATATGTGGGTATGAAACAAAGTTATGGCATAGTGGTGGAGGCTTGTGTTGCTTGGTGGAAGGTCGTTGGTTTGATTCCTATGGGGTGCTTCAGTCGTCACCCAAAATTTTAGATTAACACCTAGAAGCCACGTGGCTTCCTCCCATTAGCCCATGCGGTCTCCCACCATTGGCCCAAATATTACACAGTCAGCGCACCATATAATAAAAAAATTATTTTCAAGCCAATAAAATTCCAAATTTTTGGACAAATCTGGATAGGCCAAGTGTCATCCTACTATTGGCCCAAAATGTATAGTCACCCTATCAATTCTACAATTTTTTTATGTATTTGGGAAATCGATCAAAATGGAATATCAGGATCATACGATATCAGTTTTGAATGATTCAAGTTGCATTGGATTCAGATCGTTGAGATATACATAATGGTATAGGTTTCGAGCACTTTTGAACACTTTGAAATTTGAGCATAAATTTGATCACCTGATCATATATACATATATATGTAGTCAAGATTGAATTATTTTACTTGTCATGGACATTGAAATGTTCTATTTATGAAATACATTATATATATTAAAAAAATTATATTATTCCCTGATGGGGGTGGAAATCCCAAGATGGTTGGGATCCATGTCAGGCCCCTTTCAAGAATAGGAATGCAAGTGGAAGGACATTCATGAGTGTGGCAGTACCCGATCCAATTTTTTCATGCGAGAAAAGATATCGATGGAGGAAGGCATTCAAGCCTACGTAAGTGGTTTAGGTGTTACATAATCCACAACATGGGTACTCTCATGGCGTTATTTTTTTATGGTGTGGAGAAGGAGATCATCATAGTATGTACAAAGTCTCATCCTTCAGAAGCTATTGGAGGTCAAATTGGGTGGCCAAGTGTGACCTTGCTGGTAATTGGGGAGGTCGAAGTGTATATATGCTTGTCAGGTGTATCAATACTCCTCATCCCACCTTGCAATCCCTTTGGAGTCTGTTAGAACCACAAGGTAATTCAATATACCTCTGGTATCCGATGTGGTTTAGAATTTTCTTTTGGCTATCATATGTTTGGTATTTCACCCCTTCTGGTGTGTTTTTTAGTGGTGTTAGAGAGGGCAACAAACTAGAAGGATGGTTAAACCAGCAAAAATAATGGCACATTGCTTTGGCTACTCATTTTGAGCCCATCTCCCCGCTTCCATACTTGTTTTTATCTCGAGATTTTGTCATTGTGTTTATGGTTAGCTTCTGGCTATAGGCATCAGGGTATATTACTAGGGTGGTTTGGCTCTTGCTTATGGATTTTGGGGGTTTCGGTTAGAATTATGGTGGGTTTCTCATGTTCGCTAGAGGTTTGCAATTTCAGACAAAAGTTTTCTTATCTATGATAGGATCCATACCAGTGGGATGGAAGCTTTGACATTTTACCAAACAAACCTATCTAGTGTTGTAATTGGAAAATACTCCTCAGTCTCAATGTTGGTGTGGTGTTGACAATGGGGCAAGGGTGGTTCGCACCTGTAAGAGGAACCACCATCTATCTGAATGGGGAGGTGTTGCAGGGTCCTGCATGGGAATCATTCTTTGGCAGTCCTTTCTAGATACTATCTTCCATGGCCCCTAGATGAAGCTCTTGCATGATTCTTAATGTCAGCAATAATGCCCATGAGCTAGCTTCAACAGGACATCGTCAGGCCAAGGTAGCTCAGTTTGCTAGGTCGGCTAGGAGAAAGGAAGTGTGTGCTCAGGCCCTTGTAAAGGTCATCAACCATTGTAGAGGAGGGGTGGAAAGCCCCTTATGCAACTCTAGCCCATCTGCAGTGGTAGTCTATGAAATCCTAGTTGGAGATCTTCAAGAAGAACTATCGAGAGGAGCACAAGGTCCTGATGGTAGCTTTGACCCAGATTCAGTACTTTCAGTGTCATCTGCGGGAATGCGTATTGGTGGTTTGGCATGAGCATACTTACATCCTAGAGAAACTAGAACAATATGAAGCATGGCTGGTACACCTAGAGAAACATGTCGATTGCACTTACCGCCCTCCCCCTCTACCAAGGATTGGGCCAAATAATCCTACTTCCATCACTTCAAATGACTGACTATGTCCCTTTGTTTTTTGTTGATTTTCATGTTTTTTTGGCATCCTTGGCCTTCAAGGTTATGGTTGGCTAGCTTGTGTATTTTGTGGAATGTTTGCCTTGGTTGGGTAGCTATGGTTAACAAACTAGGTTGGGCGGAGACCAATAGAATTATTTGGAGTATCTATGTAAATATTGACATTTACATTTAATCGAGGGTACAGATTTATAAAAAATAAAAAATTAAAATTTAAAAAAAAAATTCTATTATTAATATATTTTAAAATACATGTCAACATTGCTTAAACTTACATATTGAAATATATATTTATGGTCCATATTGAAAATTTTATTATTAACAATATTTTTTAAATGATATATACCAATTCCATATTAAGAATTGATTAAATCATACATCTCCCTCTTGTTAAGAAGTAACTAAATTTTTTTACTTGTAATGACTTATTCTCTTTGGGCATTGAAATATTTTACTATGGTCAACATTCTCACACACACATGCACATAACCTTTCTCTATGTATATACATGTATGTGAATTAATATTTAAATATATTAGTTAGTATGGATATTCGAATGAAGTTCTATATTGAAATATTTTTTTAAAAGTATAAGAATTATACATCTTCCTCACTTTCAAAAGTGAAGATACGATTTTTTTTCCTTTTTTAAATTACTTTATCTCTATCAAAATTTGATATAAAATTATGTTGCTTAACATATACATTGAAATATTCTTTTTATGGCTTCAAGAGTGGAATATTTTTACCACATCTCCTTCATATTATGTTTTAATATCAACAATGGATAAAGTGAACAAATTTAGGGCATTGATGTTTTGTAACTTGTTTAATCAAAACTAATTCATTTCTATTTTTATTATAACAAAAATTGTTTTTATTATTTAGAGAATATCTTATTTCTATTTTAAAATGGACATGTGACAACTCAAGGTTAAGCATAGAAGGATTTACACATCTCCCTCGTACTAGGTTGTAGAATGTGGCTCTTGATGCAATCAAAATCCAAGTTGAGGAACCTCTAAGGTATGACCTAAAAAGGGTATTTCACGCCTACTTCACACCAACAAGAGAGAAGTTAGAGAATTTCCCCTTGACGTCTCCCTCCAAGTGAAAATTTATCCTTCAATGGATTCATCTTGGTAGCTTTATAGTAGTCTTGAATTAACACAATGTTGTCTTTAAAAATATGTAGAATAGCAAATAAAAAAATACTTCAAAGTTGACACCAAATATTCATGAAACAATTACATTATAGAATATTGATCTCAACAATCCACAACAATTCAAGAGGGGAGTGAGATATCTATTTATATAAGATCTTCTCAACATCTCTCCCCCTTTTGATCCTTTGAAACATCTAGAAAACCTCAACAAAAGGTTTACTTATAATCCACAATAGACTGGGATGCTGAGTCATTATAAAAAAATAACTTTACATGCATACAACCATCCAAAATAGGTTGACATCATGTTAAAAGGCTTAACTAGCTTTCTAAGGGAGGCCAATTTTCCTCAGATGCACAACACCCCCCTCCAAAATAGTTTATATTGAATTGGAATAATATTTGGAGGTTAGGAGAAGTCCAATTTCTCAATTTCTCCCTAAAGTAGCTCAATGTTCCCTTGAATTTACTTTATGACCTCCAATGACTACATAAAGGTGGATTGCTTCTTTGTTTGGTCTAATCATTACTTACTTTTGTGACTCAAGGATTGATTTGCTTGATTATCCCTTTTATCTTGACACATAGGGGTGTTCTTTACTTTATGTGACCCTTTATTTTCTCATAATATGTGTCACATTATTACTTTTAACCCTCATGGCTTCCCCAAGAGAAGCTAGCCCACTATAATGATGAAATAATGCTTCAGACAATTTGAAGGTGTTTCAGGCCCTTTCACTTGGAGATGACTTCGTTTTCCCATGAGACTACAATAGACCTCTTATATTTCTTTGGAAAATGTGAAATTTTGACACATGGAGTGAAAAATCATCATGAATTGTGAGACTACCATGAAGAATGATGGCCATGGCGAAAGAGGTGTGCATACATAAGATAAATGGTCAATGCATGAAATAAAAGATATGTGCACTAAGGAAATAATGAGATGGGAATTTCCACCCTTACATAGTGTGATCACCTTTACATAGTTAATCCATAAAGTTTTCATTTAATCCATGTGCCCAAATAGATCCAACTCCATGATGCTTAAATACCAACCCAAGACATAAGCATGTCCATCAAGGAAAGGAGTGACCACCCGCAAAGGGATTATTATCAAAGCCATAAAAAAAAAAAGCAACATGAAGATTAAATTAAGAATATTGTTCATTATCGTTCAACCATAGGGAACTAGGATACACTTTTACACTTCATCCCACATGGCCTAGAGAGCACAAATATTGCACATATTTGGGCTTACAAATAATGCAGTCCTTTGTTAAACAAATTGGGTAACCCCACTGAAATAGGGGTAACAAGATCTTTTGAAAGATGGTCATCGACCACTTTCAAAATATCCACCTAATATACTACTAGGCTAGGTTGAAACATAATATTTTGAGTGCCAATATGAAAGATCCACATTCAAACGACATTCAAGCACCCCTGAAAGGCCATCTACCCAGCTTGAAATATCATATTTTGATCTTCCCTAATATATTATCATGCCAATTAAAAATATCCACATTTAAACAACATTAAAGAACCCCTAATAGACCATTGGTACAACCCAAAGAATCATCTTTCAGTATTCTCCAATACACCATTCAACTTTTCTAAAAGATCCACATTCGAACAACATTGTATACCAATAGGTCATCAATCCAACCCAAAAGAAATAATCTTTCATGTTCCCCAATTAACCATCAATATAATATGAAAGGTCTACACTCAAACAACATTTTATCACATCCAATATGACATCAAGCCAACTCAAAATATCATATTTCCATCTTCCTTAATAGATCATCAACACAATCCTAAAGATTCATATTCAAGTACCCATGATTAGCTAATTGGCTAACTTGAAAGTTCATCTTTTGATTGTCCTTAATAGACCATTGGACCTCTTTTAAAGAAAATTTTTGAAGCTTTGTGATAACATTAGATCTCTTTAAAATAATACCTTATAAAAGACCCAAAAAAACTATTGATCCCCTTCAAAAGATCCACCTCCAACATCTTTCAAAAGGCCTTGTACCTCTTCATAAGATCAACTTCAACCTTCAAACAAACAAACAAACCAACCTCATTAGGGAAAAATGCAATGTGGCTCTTTTTCCATGCTTCAAACAATAACCATTGAACTTGCCTAATAGGACATGAGGCCAAATTAGAAGAATGATAACCATCAACCACTTCTAGAAGAATTTCCTTCAACTCCCACCTTCAAAGAAACAAGCAAAAAAAGGCCATCAATCCATAATGCAACATGACCTATTGGCACCCATTAGTCATACTTCAAACAACAACCTTAGAATTTCCTTAATAGGACTCAGGCCAAATTTGACGAACAAACAAGTGAATTCCTTGATAGACCATCCAGCACTTTTGAAAGATGGACATCAACCACTTTTCAAATAACTATCCAATACCAAATCAATCCCTTTCAAAAGAACCATCTAATATGTCATCAGACCAATTTCAATGTTCTCATTTTCTTCAAAAATAATAAGCAAAGGCCATAGGTCTTCTTTCAAAGGTTATACTTTGAAGTTCAACAATAGAAGGTTTTTAGCACATTTAAATAACACTTCAAATTAAACATTAGCCAGCTATATTTTTTCAACGAAACCCATTGAAATAAAAATAAGCGAAGGCCTAAATTGAAATTATTCAAAATCAATACTTTGAATTCAATAGAAGGTGTGTACATTCATAAAATTCTTAGAGGCTTCAAATGGAATTTAAACTTATATAGTTCAAAGGATCATTCAAATGACACTACTCCATATTAGCACTGACCTACAACCATGCCAATATACATAAGGAATCTTGAACTAGATCTAGCACATGCAATATAGTTTCAAATGCAATAAACAATGCACATCATAACTCAAATGCATAATATGAATTCCAACTAAATAATCTCTAAGGTATATATAATTCCATAAGCATTAAACCATCATGCATACATAAAACTTGAATAAGTTAATTCAAACAAAATAAAATCTAAGACATATCAAACTCACCAATTAAAGATTAAATCCATGCAACATATCAAACATCCATAAATTACATTATCTAATTGTTGATGGTGCTACATACCACCAACATACAGGGGATATCCCCAATATAAGGTCCCAATTAGACCTCACACTGTTTGGTTTAGGAGTTCCATCTAGAAATATGGAGTGACTACCATTTACTTAAATATTTGCCTTGGCTTAAGCAATTAGCATGAGAGAGAAGCGCACATGTGCTTTTGAATGTGCAAGAGAGTGTGCCTTGTGAATGTTCAGTTGTAGATGTATCAAGTTTCTTTCACTACAAGGGAGTGAAATTGTACCTCTAAAAGAGAAGTAATATTACTAATCTAATGGAGACACACACACATGGATAAGAAAGACTCTTCTAGCATCAATTGAAATAGTTCACATAGATGCAATGATTGTTACAATCATTATAACACATTTCCAGCAAGTTTAGCACCAAAATCACCGAAATAGTTCAATTACCTCAGTACATGTGAAAGCCAACATGAATCATAAACATTAAAAGAGTAGTCTTAAAACATCCACAATCCATGCATGAAAATGTGTTGGCCAAATGGCTTCAATTATTAAGCAAAATTTCCAAGATACATAAGTATAATGAACATCACTAGCTCCAATAATGGAGTGTTAGAGCCACTACTTTCTCCCCAAAATTACTATCTCTATCTCTCTAATGCCTCATGAGGGAAGCCAAGGTTAAAATTCATTTGCTTGAATAATGAGGATCCTTTTATAACTTGAGGCATGAATTTTCATATTCTCATGACACTTGACTTTCCAACTTCTAATGACCTTTGGACTTATAAAGTCCTTGGACTTCCAAAAAAGTGTTGGAATTACATGTCTTTTTCACTTCTA
Source organism: Pinus taeda (assembly GCA_000404065.3). NCBI lineage: Eukaryota > Viridiplantae > Streptophyta > Pinopsida > Pinales > Pinaceae > Pinus > Pinus taeda. Next base: position 14,575 of record APFE031389578.1, on the reverse strand, counting down.
TACATGGCTCTTTTATCCATACATGACTCTTGGACTTCCACTTCTTTGTCTTTAAAATAATTACATGATTACATCATAACTTGCACACCATCATATGGTGAGACATGACAAGTAACTATCATTGATGATTGGGACTGACTAATGACATGAACTTTCTTTAATAGGTGACATTCCTATCACTCGTGCCTTTATTTTCATGCATCTTCCGATTTTTTATGTCTTCACCTCCAAAGGGTATTTTATCTCATGGAGTATTTAGGGATGCTTTGATCATCCAGATTCCAATGTGTTATTTGCTTTCAAATTCTTCCTTTGACTGCCCTCTTTTCCTGATCTTCTTCATGCATCCTTGCCATGTTGTTCTTGAAATACCTATGACTACAGTCACTCATGGAAAGAAAACATCAGCCCAAAAAATCTCCTATTCTAACATGTTTCATGCATATTTTTTGTTCATGTATTAGCCATGCACTTAGGAAAAGCAAGGAGAACTTATGGGTGCAAGGGCACACTTCGAAAGGATGAAGCTCTAAGGAGATGAAGCTTCAGGTCTTTAGGATGCGCTTATGCACTCAAGAGGAGAGAAATAAACTCAAGGAAGGGTGCAAGGTGTAGGTTTGAAGGATGAAGGATGAGGCTTCAGTCTTCCCAAGTGTGTTATGCACTCAAGGGAGATAAGAAGGGCGCTAGGCACAAAATTGAAGGTTGAAGGGAAAGGCTTTGAAGCTTCAGGGTAAGCTCATGTGCTCAAGAAGCCAAATGAGGGTGTAGGGTGCATTTCAAAAGGTTGGAGGGGTTAGGATTTGGGTGTTCAAAGTGTGCTCATGTGCTCATGTGCTCAAGGAAGGCACACTTCTTCAAGTCGAAAGTGTGTGCTCAAAGGAAGACTTGATTTTGGAGGGTGAATTTCGGAACAAGGAAGGGGAATGATGCTTAAGAGTGTGCTATGTGCTCTTGAAATGTGTAGGATGAACTTCTGAAAAAAGAAGGATTATCGCTCAACACTTCATGGTGTGATTAAATTTGTGTTCCTTTCCTTAATGGATACACTTGAGCAACCAAAATTTGTTTAAGTCTAGAGGGTGGGACCATGGGTGAACACAATGTATTTATACATGAAATCAAGTGTGACGTGTACCAACTCCTTAGTAAAACTTAAACAGGCTTGAACAATGATAAATAGACATCAAAACGCTAGTTTACAAACACTCCCCAAATACAACGGACAAATTTTGTGCAACTGCGAGCAAAAGTGTCATTTTGCAACAAGCAAAGATATCATGGCCATAAAATTTAGTAGAGATGTTCTACTCAATACGACGACACTTAAAGATGATAAATAACACTTGAAACACATAGAATGACTTGACATGATACTTGAAAACCAACGCGACACTTGATGTGATAGTTGAGTAGGCTCCAAAATTTAAATGTAGTGAAATTTTGGAGGGTGTTGTAGCAATGACAACACTTAGCGACTCACTGGGTGAACTTCATATTCTCTTCCTAGGAATAGAATTTCAATTAAATGTTCAACCCTTAAATAAGTATTGATTCACCAATTATATTTCATTGACTTCCCCCTTTTGACTTGTCCTCATACATAGCAACTTAATTCCTTTCACTTGGTTCAAGCATACAAAAGGGATGCCATATCACAATTTTTTAAATCTAGGAAAGGGTGATGTGCATAACAATTTTAAGATATTCAGAGTATGAGTTTCATCCCTGATGTTTCTTTACTACCAGCAAGCCTAGATAGTACCCTGATGGAGTCACTTCAGGAGCACAAATGTTTCTTTGCTTCCAGCAGACCTCGACAATACCTCGGCAAAGTTGCTTGCTTCACCTCCCTATGCAGGAAGATTTTCTCTTCTTTCACCCTTTATTTAATTGTTTAATAGGATTTTGCTTTGGCACTTATTATTTTCAATAGGCAGAAGAGGGCTCGTGACTTATTGAGAGCAGAGAAGGTTTCCCCTTCAGACAAGTATTTTTATAACCTATGATATTGGTTTTCTTGCTTTAGATGTTCCCCTCAGTCCCTTCTCTAGTAGATTGGATAAGCACATAACACACCAAGTAGATATACATCAATTTGATGAGTTTGGATACTATAATAAAGGTAGATCTAATAGGTTCACTCAAGGTTTTCCTTTTGGATGTATCGTATTTACGTCTGGACTTAGCTCAACCCATGGTGCCTTCCCAAACAAAGAAGGAGAACAAACAGATAGCCAAGCATTGTGGTTGTCACATTTTATCTTTATTTCATGACAATGTCTTTTTGATGCATGCACCTTTCACAGAAGGTCTTATTTAAGTATAATTCCCAAGACAAGAAAAAAAAGGCAAGACCCTACTTCACAGGAAACACATATGACTAACACAAACGAAAAGGGAAGAAACAAAATAAAATATCGTGCAGGGAACGTATCTTAGAGCTACTAATATAAATAATGCTTCAAATATTGGCCATATACAAGAATAGGGTCAATCCTCCCATCTAAGGATTTCAGCTTGAAAGTGTTATGATCGAGATTTTCTTTGATGGTGAAGGGACCAATCCACAGAGGTTGGAACTTCATGTGTTTTCCTTTCTCTTCATGGGCTTTGTCCCACTCCAATACTAAGTCACCCACATTAAAATTCTTTTTCCTTGTGGGTTTCTTGTTAAACCAATGCTTAATACAGATTTGATAGATGGAAATTATTTCTTTGGCTTTGAGCCTTTCCTCCTCAAGTTTAAGCAAAGTATTTATCATGCCTTGAACCAGAAGGAAAGCTCTACCTTGGGACTCTTGGGAGAGTTGCAAGGCTCGGAGATACAGTTTCAGAGGCAAGATAGCTTATTTTTTGTATACCAAGAAGTATGGTGAATTTTTTATGGAAGGCTTTAGATTTACATGGCCAAACCATAATGCATTTGTCAAATCATTGTGTCAAGCCCTTTTCTTAGAGAAAATGATTTTATTAATTATGCGAATAATTTTTTTTTTGTTGATTCACCTAAACCATTTCCCTATGGGTAATAGTTAGATGCATGCTTAAATACAATATCATTTTCTAATGTGAATTCATAAAGCTTCAACAAAGAAAAATAAGTTGTATTATCAAAGACAACAGACATTGGAACACCAAACGTAGTTATAATTTTTTTCTTTAAGAAGTGGATGACTTCTTGGTTGTTAACTTGTCTTAAAGTAACTACTTCTATCCACTAAGCGAAATAATATGTCGTTGTTAGAATGTATTGGGGTTGCTTCGACGAATGTGGAAATATTTATCTGATAACATTTAGTCCCCACTGTTGGAATGGTTCCTCAACTACTACTGATAGCAATGGGGCAGCTGACTTCTAATCTTGACCCGCACATATCTAACAAGCTAGGAACTTGCAAGCATAAGAAAGAGAATATTTGAATAAGGTGGGTCAATAATAACCAGACCTCATTACTTTATGTGCAATTTTATCGTCCGCGTAGTTACCACCTGTCAGTTCGTCATGTAGATCTCTTAGTACCTTCTCCATGTATTGAGGCTCAAGGAAACTTATCAAGACAACATTATGGTTCTTTCTGAAAAGCACTCCACGAATGAGTTGATAAGATAGAGTTTTATGGAAGATTTCCCTCTTTTGTTTGTTTAATAAATGTGTGGGCAATGTTTCATGCTCTAAGAATTGCCTTATATCTAAATACCATGGTGATGTTGTACTTTTCTGAGTAATTTATTCAGCATAATACATTTATATTTCTTGCTCCAAACTTGAAAGATCTTGCTCCTAAGCATCTGTCACTTATGTTGCTAATTGAAAAAGGCCATGACCCTTAATAGTATGAACTGGATTAAACTCCAGATCATATTCTTTTAAAAAGGTCATCCATTTTTCCCTCTTCTCACCTAGCTCCTATTGCACAAAAATTGTTATGACCACTAGATGAGGCACATATACGATTGTGTAAGCTTTAAGAAGATGTTTATCATGTTGTACCCGCCAACATGTAAGGGGATCTCCCTATTAAGAAGTCCCAATTAGACCTCAAACCATTTGATGTAGGAGTCCCAGCAGTGGGTCATATATTAATGCCTTAACTGCGATTTCGCATAGAGGCAAGTAAGATGTCTCTATTGCTAGCAAGGGTGTGACAACTGTGGCAAGCCAAGGAAGGTGCATGAGAGGTTCTAACACACGGGGGTTGAGATGGTACGCCCCTTGGAAACCTATGATAGCACGGAGTTAAGAAGGGAACACACGAGAAAATATACATTACAACATGGAAGGAAAATTAACTAGAAATCCAATGTGATGGTTAAACCAACAGCACATTTTAGAAAGGTTCATACATACTTACATAGAAAATTCCATACATGCATGTGTAAGAAAGAAAATACATATATAATTTAGAGTAAACCAGATAGCATAGAATACAATACGACATATGCATGAAATGTGTTGGCTTGTTGTATTAATAAGTGTAAGTTCCAGTCATAAAATACATCCATGTCTAACCACTAGTTCTGACAGCTTACATCCACAACCACCTGCTCTTCCAAAGAGATATACTAGCTCTGCGTAGTGGAGAAGCCAAGGCTCGCTAAAATATTGTCCAAGCTCTCTCTAAGATAGTCCTATCGGAAGCTTGGCTGACCAAAATCCTTTATAATGAGTTATGAGGTTCTATTTATAGCAAAAGTTGGGGTGACCCTTGACATTCCCCTTTGTGATAGTTCATCTACCCTCATGACTCTTCATCTACTCTATGACTGTTACATCCAACTATCGACACTTAAACTTCCACTTGACAAGACGTTACATTACAATGCACATGTGCCCATGTGAGACAATATGGTTTGAGAAAGTCATGCAAGACATCATTGGCACTCGGTTCGTTGTGGTGAGACCAACTCTTTGACATGCTTGTGATGGTGAAGGTGGTGAGTTGATGCCAAGCTTGGTTGTCCATGATGGTGTGCATGTGCTCAATGGTGACATCTTACTGAAGCAAACTCTTGCCTCTGTTGCATCCGGGTGCATTCGTATGGCTCCTCCATCCACTCGTCTGCTAGCATGTGCACAATCTTCTTGGGTGCGACCAAACTGGAAACACATTGATGCATAGTGTTCAGGTTGATCTTCCAGTGTGTACTGGGGTTCATGTGCATCAACTGTCAACTACATGTTCAACTCTAGTTAGACTTGGTTCTTGTCTTCGCCTTGGTGAGTGTGCTAAATGGGTTGGATCACATGTGTGTGACAATGACATGCATGTTGCTTAATTCCCTTGCATACGATCAACAACACTACTCACCTTGTCTGCTTCATGCAAGTTGTTGGGATGGATCTATAACTTGTACGGGTGCTGTTTCATCTATGAGTGCATGTTTCGCCCGTTGTTGTACATGTTCCTGCTACAACTCATTCTCATATATATAGCTCCTATTCTTCCTTGAGTTGTTGCTTCAGCAAATGCAACTCCTTCTCTGTTCCCTTTTCTGTCTTCATGAAATCTTCATGTTTCTCCATCACCTCATAGCCTGAGTCTCCAAAGTTTCTTTCATCACAAGTGGATCTGCTCAAGCTTGCAACTTTGTTCTGCCGTTGTATTTTCAACTTTCTTCCTCTTGCATTTGTTGTGTGCAAGTGTGCTACCTTCTGCTTCTCCTAATGGTGTTGCTTACTTTGATGCTACTGGCATCTTATATTGATGTCCCTATCCATGAACAACTTGATGTCTTCATAGGTAGGCAAGCTCATAAACACTTGCTTCGCTGCAACACATGTTGTGCTCTCAACGGTGTCCTTTGACTTTTCTCTCCTAAAGGCCATTGTAATTGTGTTGCTGAGAGAAAGATGAACACAAGTGATGATTATATATATAGCAGCACTCACGGCAAGCAATCTGTCGGTTGAAAACTTAAACAAACTTGAGAACTAACTTGCAACATACCTGTGTGACTGATCATGAAGGTTGTGTAATTTCCATTGGGAGGTCGGGAGACTGACTGCCAAAACTGCACAAGGCATAGTCTGGGATGTTGGGAGGCTGACTAACTGTTGGAATTGCACAATGCATAGTCTAGCCTGGCCTGCTAAGGACTAAAATTGAGCAATGAACAATTTCAGTCGATAGTGACATACAACCAGTAAACTCCATTGAGCATTTTTTGGGGCCAATGGGACACTGCCTCCAAGAATTGTTCAATGCAATCCTTAAGTTCAGTGCCTATCTAGGCTTGCACAATTTCTGGAGGGAAGGCAAAGCCTTCGTTTCCAGAAATGCGCAGCACTAACCGGGTAAGGCATGGTCTAGGCCGAGGCAACCCAATTCGGCCAACAAGCAACTAGAAACATGAGAACTCTGATTGCATGGTGAGATGAGTGCAAACAAGAGTGAATGATCATTCATGCAAACAACAAGTGTAGGATTCAGGGAATGGGAAGGCATGCATGTGTGTGAAGCGAGTCACTACAACGACGATCATTCGTGCAAAAATAATTTCATGCATGTGACAGCAGTGAGATATTAATGAAAACTGAATGGTGCTAGTACAAGCTAGCATGTATCAAAAAGACAGCAAGCACTCACTGAAATCAAGCAGACAACATTCATACGAAGCGAAACACAAAAACTCCAGAAACGCAGTGCGAAACATGAAAAGTGGGCTTACCAAACAGTTGAGTTGAATGTGCCGACAACTCCTAGATTTAATGTGGGATGTCAAAGCTGCAAGATCGATGTGAGGAATGAGCTCTGAAGCATTTGGTTGATGATTTTTGATAAAATCGAGGTTGCGACGCGCATGCCACAAATCTAGGGAAAGAGACACATGGTGGGAGGTTTTTTAAATGATCTTTACATGTAACCTCCAGCTGCTAAAAATAGATCCCTAAAACAAGAGATTCCTTTCCATGCTACCTTCAGAGGAGTCGGGCATGCATTCAAATCAGTTTTGCTTGATTTCAAAGGGAACCGGTGAACTCAACTACACATGCAATAGTCTGCTCAGCTAGGATGAAAAAAATGTGCATTTCTAGGAGGGAGTTGGGCTGGCTGCCTGGAGGGATTGCACAATTTCTGGGTAGAGAAGCTAACTATTGCCTAGAATTGTGCAATTCCTAAGATGAGTTGCCCTACTAGGAGAAATTTCTCAATTTTCTTGGTGAAGCTTGGCTGTTATATTTGAGAAATTTTGGAGCCTAGCATGCTACCAGACAGAATTGTGCAATTTCTGGAGGGAAGGCTGGTTTCCCTCCAGAATTGTGCAATTTCTTGAGGGAGCTGCTCAACCTATAGCTGGACCAATTCCGGAAGAACAACCTATGAGGGGAATGCAATAAGATCTGATGGACAGGCTATAATTCTGTAAGAAAAACACTAAATCTTGTGTACTTGACAAAGCGAGACATGTTGTTGTGAAAGGTTGGTAGGGAGGCTTCAAAAAAAAGCTAAGGCAAAATTTTGGAGGGTGTTTATAGCCACTACAACACTTAGCAACACACTGGTATAACTCCAGCTCTCTTACTGGACCTTGTTCGTGAAAAGAAAGTCTAACACCTCTGGAAGTATTATTTAGTTCTCAATTCATCTTGGTTTCCACACTAGCTTGATTGTAAGATGTATCATCTACCAAGCTATTGGTCGATTGACACACATTCCAAGCCAAGGCAACAAAGTTGTTTCAATTGGGGTTGAGGGGTATATTGATGCACAAGCAGTATAGTCGTCAGAGTCTTAGTTTCATCTCTAGTGTTGCTTCGCTACCAACAGGCCTGGGCAGTACCCCAGCGGAGTCACATAGGAACACAAGCATGGCTCCACTGCCAGCGAGCCTGGTCAATACCCCGGTGGAGTTACTTGCATCACCTCTCTGTGCAGGAAGCCTTTCTCTTCTTTCACCTTATTCATTTTTCATTTTTTGAATTTTTTCATTTTTTCATAATTGTGCACAGCACTTATCCATTTCAGAGGCGGAAGAGGGATCCCAACTTATTGAGAGCAGAAGAGGTTGTTCCTATAGAGAAGTAGTTTATTATACCTCTGACAATCCTGTTAAGTTTTTCCCCCTCACCTTACTCTACTTGACTGAGCTAACAAGGGTTAATCCAAAAACAACTGACTATAGTAGGTGACACTAGTTATGGCACAAGCGTTGTGTTTTCACCAAGGTTCACTTCGAATAGTACGTATTTTCCATCGACATATCATGGAATAAAAGTAACAAGTTATTCATGCAGAGGTAGGATGGTAGATAACCAAGTAGTGATAGTTGCACAAGGCCTCTTGTGCTTTACCTAGCTTGTTTCAAGATTCATGCATGGTTTCATGCGAAACTAACCTACAAACGAAAACAAGTAAAGAAACAACAAAGCAAAATAGAAGAAGAAGTAAATTCAAAAGAAAAATGAGTAAGAAAACAAGCAAGTAGACAAAAAAAACATGCAAAGCAAGAAATAAAACAAGCATGCAAGCAAAAAAACTGAAAGCAAACGCTACTCCTACTCCTAAGCTAATGGTGCATGGGCCTGATCACATGAACTGATACTTCCAATGTAGACATCAGTGCATCGGTTGACCCATTTTGGTGAAGGCATGGTCCTCGAGCAAGACGGTCGTCCTGACCAGCAGTTGTGTACAACAATGAAGACATGCACACTCTAAGCTTACAAGCATCCGTAAAACAAAAATGAGTGAAAGTGCATGACATGTAGTCTGTGGACATACCATGATGTTTTGTGAAATTACGTGCAAATTTTAAGCATACACACACTCTTGAATGTGATATGCAAGCATATGTGATGAAGGTAGACCACCTACATTGCGCAAGTATGCTTGCTGAGTAATATTCCTCCAACGCATGAGTAATGGGATCGTGTAGTTCGAGTGGAGGAAGTGAAATATGAGTGTTAGATTGATCTTCAATGCATATAGATAATTGATTATGAGCCTTGCATGTTTGAACAATTTCCTTATTAGAAGTGAAACCAACCTCCATACCGTGAAGGCCTGACATAACCATCAGCTCGGGTTAAAGTGCCTCGACAATCTGGGGGGTTTTGTCTTCATTGACAAATGGATCATCATAGACCAGTGTCTTAGATGGATTAACAAAGAGTGAATCAACATCATGATCGAATGATGGGATGAAGAGATCACGACAACTAAGATCATAAAATGCAGGATGTTGGTCGTCATCCTCATGATTCGATGAATCGCACAGAGGGGTAGATGAGAAGCAAGCACGTTCATCCTCTGTGTTTCCAGAAAAGATAGATGAAAATTCAAGTGGATGTTCAAAGAATGATCGGTACTCTTCATTGTCAAATGATGGACTGACATTCGGTGTGTCCTGCGAATGATCAACAATGGGTTCTTCCATGGACAGATATACACATGAAAAATCAGGGATGGAAGGATCCCCAAGGAGGTCAGGAAAAAACGGAGGAGGTACAGAGAGACAGGGATGGTCCTTTGCTGCTAGTGGATTTTCAAGCTCCCAGTCATGCTCTTCATGAATGTCAATGCATGTTGGTTGTGCAACACTAACTCTGTCGATAGATCTATCCTTTTTCAAAACAGGTGTAGAGACCGGAACGAAAGAACACAAGACAGTGTCATCCGGAGGATTATCCCAGTTCAAGGATGGAGGTTGAGGTACAAAATACATGTGACGAGGTATGGGACTCACAACCAAGTCTGCGCAAAAAATAGAAGGAGCGATGTTGGGAGGATGTGATGGTTGAACATATGTGTGTGCATGCTCCCCCACGTCACTTTGTGATGGTGAAGCTGTTTGATGAGGGGATGGCGGATAGTCACTTGTGACAGCAACCATGTCTGTCTGTGATTTCACAACTTCATCACCGAAGTATGTTGAGCAGGGTTTAAGCTTGAACTTCTTCTTGGGATTGATAGATTGGACAAGGCAATATTTGAACCTTTCCATGAGATAGTGAAATTTCATTTGACTTTTCGAGGCTTCAAACATGAATAGACGGAAGCGCTCTGAAAACTCCATAGGTGATTCGTGTGGGACCTTCCATTGTTTTAACAATTTTTTATCAAACACTTCAGGATCAAAACGGTGGAGAAGAGATCCGATTAGATCGTAGAACTACTTAAATGAGTGCAGAAGTTATGAGGTAGTGTTCCACACCATTATGATGGCCAATCGTGAAGTGTGTGTGCGAGTAGAAAACATGCCTCTATTTCATTAAAATCTTCCATGCCCTACATGAGCTCATGGAAGTCATATAAGTGCTCAAGCCAAGCCACTTCGCCTTCACCATCATACGTGAGTTGTGACAAGTGATCCCAGAACTCCCTCTCAACGTGAAAGATATGTCTACTGGACAGAAATTTCATATGGCGAACTATAACAAACTCCATGATAGATGTGTGAAGATTCAAAATAGATGATGAGGGCTCAGCTTGTCATCTGGCCCTCATTTTAGCACCAAAATGTTGACCATGTTGGACCTACCAACATGTAAGGGGATCTCCCTGGTAAGAAGTCCCAATTAGATCTTAGGCTATTTGGTGTAGGAGTCTCAATAGTGGGTCGTACGGTAATTCCTTGACCGTGATTCACACAGAGGCAAGTAATATTTCTCTGTTGGTAGCAAGGGTGTGACAGCGCAGCAAACCAAGGAAGGTGCATGAGAGGTTCTAACACATGGGGGTTGAGATGAGTTCACCCCTTGGAAACCTATGATAGCATGGAGTTAAGAAGGGAACAGACAAGCAAAGATGCATCACAACATGGAAGGAAAGTTAGATAGAAATCCAAAGTGATGGTTAAACCAACAACATGTTTTATAAAGGTTCATACATACATACACAGAAAAGTTCATACATGCATGCGTAAGAAAACAAATACATATATCATTTAGAGTAAACTAGATAGCATAGAATACAATACAACATATGCATGAAATGTGTTGGCTCTGTTATATTAATAAGTGTAAGTTCCAGTCATACAATACATCCATGTATAACCACTAGTTTCGATAGTGGAATGTTACAGCCAAAACCACTTGCTCCTCCAAAGAGATATACTAGCTCTCCGCAGTGCAGAAGCCAAGGCTCGTTACAATAATGTCCAAGCTCTCTCTAAGATAGTTCTATCGGAAGCTTGGCTGACCAAAATCCTTTACAACGATTTATGAGGTTCTATTTATAGAAAAGGGTGGGTGACCCTTGACATTCCCCTTTGTGATGGTTCATCTACCCTCATGACTGTTCATCTACTATATGAATGTTACATCCAACTATCAACACTTGAACTTCCACTTGATAAGATGTACATTACAATGCACATGTGCCCATGTGAGACAATATGGCTTGAGAAATTCATGCAAGACATCACTGACACTCGGTCTGTTGTGGTGAGACCAACTCTTTGACATGCTTGTGATGGTGAAGGTGGTGAGTTGATGCCAAGCTTGGTCATCCATGATGGTGTGCATGCGCTCAATGGTGACATCTTGTTGAAGCGAACTCTTGCCTCTGTTGCATCCAAGTGCATTGGTATGGCTCCTCCATCCACTTTTCTACTAGCATGCACATGGTATTCTTGGGTGCAACTGAACTGGAAACACATTGATGCATAGTGTTCGTGTTGATATTATAGTGTGTACTGGTGGTCATGCACATCAACTGTCAACTACATGTTCAGCTCCAATTGGACTTACTTCTTGTCTTAACCTTGGTGAGTGTGACAAATGGGTTGGATCACACGCGTGCACATAATGACATGCATGCTGCTTAATTCTCTTTCATACGATCAACAACACTACTCATCATGTTTGCTCTATGCTAGCTGTTGGGATGGATCTATAACTTATATGGGCACAATTTCATCCTGTCTAGCCAATTTAATGTCTTAAATTGCTCTACATAAATTATCAATCCAGGTATCGTAAACTGATGAAGTGTGGTGCACCATATGTGCTTAGTTAACCTTTTTTCTTACTTCGTTGTTTTATAGTTTTATCTGTTTTGGGGTTTGTTCTTGTTTGATGCTCCTAAAGTGTCTAATGCAAATGGAAATCCTATATTCCTAAGTCTTAAGAATACTTTTAAAGGTCAAGTATGGATGTAGATTTCAAGACAAGGTTTATGTCCCTTAAGGTAACTTCCAAAACTTAGCACTTCAAAAGATCTCAAAAATGCTATTGATAAAATTAATACTTGAACAAGAATGTAAATATGCAACTACTTAAATCAAGCAAAAGATGAAATACTGATCATGAAATCTGCTGCCCATCTAATTACAAAAATACAATCTAAACTATTGCACTCAAACAAACCAAAAATTTCAGAATAACGAAATCAAGATCAATTTACTTCACTTATAATCCGATAGCTCACCAAGTAGCTTTTCGGGGTTAAGCCATGACTCCGGAGATAACGTCAAATAACATGAAGAATTGATATCTAAATTACCTACTTGCAGATTAATGAAAGCAAAATCAAATTACTTCACTTATAATCCGATAGCTCGCCAAGTAGCTTTTCGGGGTTAAGCCATGGCTCCAGAAATAACGTTAAATAACATGAAGAACTTGATATCTAAACTACCTACTTGTAGAATGAAAGTAAAATCAAATCACTTCACTTATAATCCGATAGCTCGCCAAGTAGCTTTTCGGGGTTAAGCCATGGCTCCAGAGATAATGTCAAATAACATGAAGAACTTGATATCTAAATTACCTGCTTGCAGAATGAAAGTAAAATCAAATCACTTCACATATAATCTGATAGCTCGCCAAGTGGCTTTTCAAGGTTAAGCCATGGCTCTAGAGATAACGTCAAATAACATGAAGAACTTGATATCTAAACTAGCTAACAACAACAAATAAATAAGACTGAAATCAAAGCATAATTGAAATTGAAAAGCTTAAGAAAAAATTCAGCAGAGAGGCAAATCTCATGTCACTATTTGATGCAAAAACATGTAAAGAAAAACTAATCTACAATCAACCGGTTGAACACACTTGCATGAATTAAAATTGCATGAATGAAAAATCTAAACTATCAAACTTGAAAGCAATAAAATGACATACATAAATGAAATCAAAGCAAAATTATAAAATAAAATCTACTCTACCTTACATTCTAATATGCCCCATGACATCTACTTCACATCTCCTTCCATGTTGAGAACATCAAAGCTTTATTCAAATTCTTCAAAAGTAAAAAGTACAACAAAGCTCTCTAAAGCTTTCCAAAGCCATCAAGGAAGAACTACAAACTCCAAGCTAAAGAACTAGAAATCCAAGCTAAGCTAAGACTAAGACTAACAAATGAAGGAGAAATATCTCCTATTTATACAAAAATATGAGAGGCCATCTCATTAATGAGAGTCCATGAATCTCTCCCTCTACCTCTAGAGTCCTAATAAAAATAGGAACTGATAAGACACATGTCTTCTTAGAGTTTTAATACAATTAGGAGATGTGACACATATCCTCATGATTCCATGATTCTTTCCACTTAGATTCGAATTTGGCCTTAGAGTGCCACATAAAGGTCTTCTAGAAGCCTCCTTTTAACCTACACATGTCAACAATCTCAATCCACTTGTTAGGTATAAGCATATGCATATTATTTTCTAATTTTTAACCACAAATTCACTTAAAAAGGTTAAGAATTAATAAAGTTTGGAAAAACATAAATGTGGCTCAATGATAATGAAAGTGGGATGAATGTAGTGACATGGTAGTGAAATGGAGGTGAAATAGAGGTGATATAATGGACATAATAGTGAAAGTGTAATGGAAATTAATGGCATTTTCAAGACCCAACATACCCTCCAACTGAAGTTATTGCATGTCCTCATGCAATATATATTACATTAACTCTTTTGATCCTTGAGCTTTGGCTTAACTTTGCATGATATCATTTGATAACTTCATATTTCTACAAAGTGTTTTACTTGAGTTGCAACATGGTTGGTTCTTGTATTACAACCATTTTTTTTTTTTTGTTGTCTTCTATTTTGATATTTAAATTTTGCATAATGATATTTTGATTATTGTTGCAAAGTATATCTTTATTGGATTGCATGATGGTTGGTTCTTGTGTGACAATCATGCTTTTGTTTTTATCTAATTTATCCTTTAAGCACTTTTTTTTTTTGAAAAGCCATTGTATGCTCATAATAACAATGTAATAGTTAATAACTGTTGGAAGTATGTGAGCTCCTGAATATGATATGGACATGGCAAGATATGAAAATGAATGTATTCCCCCCCCCCAAACTGATGGTATTGGCAATTTTATGAAATGAGGAAGAGAAATGTTTTTCCAACAATTATCATTCTAGCTTTTTATGGAATTCTATGGTCAAAAGTTAGAAAATGACGTACCTTCACTTACCCTTGGAATGGATGAGTTGTATGTGTGGTGGCTGAAAAATTTATGATCATATTCTTCTTCAAGTGGCTGAACAAGAGGAGTCATGGAGAGAGAGATAAGATGAATTTTTATTGCTTCTACTAAAACTTGCTGAATATGCTCCAAAATGCTGAAAATAATAGTCTTCATGTCTTCAAAACTCGTTGGCACAA